>NKCK01000346.1:0-29211 GCA_003946995.1 Fusarium oligoseptatum
GCTCTTTTCTGCACGCATCGAAGTGGCAGTCGGCCTGGGAGCTCCTCACGTCGCCAATACTTTCCGACCATCTGGTGGTGGAGGCAGCAAGCTGTATGCTCCGGGATGTGGTTTCTCTGAGAAGTGAAAAGCTCGCCAAACACATGGAGACGGTTGTGCGTATTATGCGGCACTTGCTTGATCGCGGCGCCGACCCCAATTTAGGCAGGCTCCTCTGGCCCAGGTCGGGCAGTGTCGACTATCCGATTCTGCTGAAGTTACTACCCCCCTTTTTCGAGGCTGGGATGGATGTCAGGCCCGCTCCCAGCACGCGGCGACGCACCAGACGGCAATCGTCAGTCAAGTACGGAGTCGATGACCTCCTCGGGCACACAAGCCCCTTTGACGAGAGTCAAGACGACGAAGGAGCGGCCGCCCAACTTTCAGTCATCTGTGTACTGCTCCAGCACGGCGCTCTCATTGGCGGAGCCACGCGTGGAGACGCCCTGGACTCGTATCTTGTGGGATTCGACGAACAGCTCCACGGACGAGCCCGTTGGTCGTATAAGCTGTGCCAGGTTCTTCTGGCACATAGCCGCAGCGTGCCAGAGGATAAGCGCGGGGAGGATATAAATGTTTTTCTGGACCGCTTCTCAAAGGTACAAAGAAGGGGTAGAAGCAAATTGGTCGCCGGACTGTAGTGGCCATCTAGGTTGTTGGTTTGAGCTGAAGTCTACCCAGCAGCCGCAGAGGACTTCAAGATGAAGAAATGACACCCGGACAATTTCGCACGAGGATATTCAGGGGGATGGTACTACAGGCAGCGCATGGGACTGAAAGGACAGCAACCCGTGAGTTGGACCCTCATATCTCTCCTAATGGTAGATGCTAACCAGGTTCCTCGCTTGTCAAGTTATCGACCAACAGAGTCTCAACAAAGAGGGCAAGTGGGTGTACAAGGACAAGGATAGCGAGAGTGTATACAAGACTCGCGGGCACTCTAAGAAGGCCCGAAAGAAGAATGGGCTCATTGAGGACGTGACTTGTAAGTTCTCTATGATGGAGTTTGGGGACACAGAAGATGGAGCTAACACAGATGGCTACAAGGACGCTTCTAACCTAGCCAAGACGTGGGATAATGGTAACGACGGGCCTCAATACGCCACAGAGACAGCGGAGGCATATGCCTTCTTTGCCATGATGTCGCAAGTGATGGTCTTTGCAATGTTTGACCAATATTAACTCTCCCTACACAATAATGGATGGAGCCGACTGGGCCAAAGGCGGCATAGTGAGGAAGGTGTTCTACAAGAAGGCCCCATCGATGCCTGTGAAGCTCCGAGCCTAGGTTTCCCCTGGGGATTGATCCAAGAGCTGGTTTTTGGTCGGTTTCGTAAACTCTGTACCTAGAATGTTAGGATATGAACATATCAAACCTGCTTCGATCAAAGTCGTGAGTCGTGACCTGGAGATAACATCTGGAAACCGAGCAACTCTACCTCCCTTTCACTACGTCAACTACCTAGACCTAGAACATTATGCACGCCTTCACGCCTTCACGCCTTCACGCCTTCACGCCTTCACAACTCCCTACTCACAGGTATTAAATCCTGCCATAGAGTCACTGAGGTATACACTATTCAACTATAAGGCAGGCTAGGCTATGCATTGCCGATCTCGAATCAAGCCAACGCCAGTTCACTAACCACAGGTAAGATGACGTAGGTGGTGTTACTGTACAGCCCTAAGGAATCATTATCACGAGGAATACGAGCCAACAATTAACGTGTTATTTGGAGACAAGGAGTACTAATTTCCGTTTCTGTGGTAATATTTGTGCCGTACTCCCGTTGAATAATTCATATAATAACCTCATAACCCTCCCTCTGAGAACTGGACGCATCGGAATCGTGCTCACCTCCCTCTGAAACCCATTCTTTCGAACATCTCACTCACTTACAAAAGGACAGCCAGATGCGAGCATCAAATTCCAAGTTCAGAGAAACATATACCACTCTAAAATCAATCATCACTTAACCCACCATGACGACGTCTGACTCGAGCCGTCGCTTTCAAATTGATAGAGGTGCATTCTCTAAGCACTACGATGTCAAATCAATATCTGGAGGTGCCTCATTCTACGTCGACGTCTCCTCTTTCACCTCAGGGAAACCCGACCTTACCCTCCATCGAGGAGCCAGCAAAATCAGCCCGGTTGTTGCGGCATGCCATCTCCCCAAGTTCTCGGGAGATTTGAAAATCGGCCTCGCCAGTCCAGCTGGACCAGACTCTATGGCATGGGAGGACATTACTAGAGAGTCAGTCCTCAAGGCCTCAGAATACCGCTGGCAAACAGCCATCCCGGACATTGCAACCTCTGAGAACAGAGTGCTTTTCTGGAAGAGAACTCACTCAGTCGGTGTAGCTGGGATGTCACCGTCGAGTTTGAGTGTCCGGAACTTTAAGCTCGTTGATGGACAGACAGATGAGATCCTCGCCGTCTTTACCAGTGACCGGACGTTGTCAGGGTGCGGAGTGTTGGAAATTCGAGCCAACCATGGGGAGCAGTTTGACGTGTCGGTTTTGATTAGTTGTATAGGGTTGTATGAGAAGGCCAGACGTCGAAGTAGACGCTCTAGTGCTGCTGGTGGCGGTGGAGGAGGCGGAGGTGGGTGAACTACCAACGACTGTTTTCATTGTGGCTGCGAGGACATGGAATTGGTGCAGCATATAGCAATAATACGACAAGTCATCCTCTCCAAGAAAAAACCTTATTCTCTATGTATGTGACAGGACCCTAGTAAGAAGACTTCTTTATTATTTTATTGCTATACATGTGGTCCATTTCGTTTATCTTTGGGAAAGTCTTGAAATTTGATGGTAAGTTGTGCATGATTCTTCAGATGCTATCTTCTCCTTCGAAAAGATAAAATCTTTAGCGAACCTTCACTTATTAGATTGAATTAGCCCTTGTGTCTGGGCGTGGTCTCATCAGTTGTGAAATGGAAAACCTTTTCCCCAGACCATACCCTAGGTGGGCTACGAGTCCACGATTCGGTCCGAAATGGAAACAATGACAAACACAAGCTCTATAAGAACTTGAATTTTTTCCCCCCGATACGATTACGCTCGGTGCTATACGCGCTCTATGCTTTTGTAACCTTGTCTCTATGAAAGCAAAGAGTGTGGGTAGTTGACACGAGCCAATATTGTCGGTTTAGCATTGAACCTATATAATAGAGAGATTCAACGGAACTATAATTGCATTGGAAATTTCTTTCATTATCATCTTGTAGCAAACTTAAAAACATGCTCATGAGAATGTGTTACGAGAATCCTTATCAATCAGTGGCATGGATGCCAAGGACCGAAGTTGGTGTGCCAAGTACCCGGGTCTAGAGGAAAGAATATCACGCAAACGATCCGGGGATTCCGGGCTTTCTTCCAAAATGTGAGTCGTATTTACCCAGCACTCTTGGCAAGAAAAAAAAAACAGGTGAGGCGGGCCTGAGGAGAAGCGAAGGATGGAGACCCTGGCTCGCTGACTGTGAACTTGTTGGTTGTCCAAGGGATAACGCTGTGCTAACTTATGGCTAGCTAGCCTAGCTTCGATTGAGGAAGGTCATAGAGCGGCTGTTCTATTAACTCTAGATAAGAAAATATGAAACATATCTGATGAAACTCTGATACTTTTTGCAACTTGAACCTTTCTTCATCTTCAGTTTCATCCAACTGCGAACCAAAGGTGTGGCGGACCTCGTTCCACCAAATGAGCATCAAGCCCCGATAGCCGATGAAACATTGACGGTACAAGTGCTTGGCTTTTCTCATGGCGACGGACGCTGGGAAAGAAAAGGCTATTTCCACATCCTTGATATACGGACAATAACCTCAAAAAGGGCAACAACTACCGTGGGTTGTCCATCAAATCATGCCATCTCTGCGGCACTCAAGCTCTTGGTGGGCCACTCAACGGTAGCACGTCAACCGTTCGCTGCCCGGTTTCGGCCGGCTAAACAGGGATCTAATCTTATCAATCTACTGTTGGGCGCTTGGTAACACCATCATGGGATCAAAGAACCCCCCCCTTCCCCCCTCCTCTTGCTTAGCGCGGCCGCTCCGCCTCGTGCCCGCTTTGTTTCGCTAGCGAAGAGCTTCTCTCCTCCAAGTGTTTTGGTGTGAGGCGCCAACCGCAGCCTGTGGCCATTAACTCCTTGCTCCCCCCCCTCACTCCCTCTCTCCGGCTTTCTCCTTCTTTTTCCATGTGACGAGCATTTCTACAATATAAGGCTGTTCCCTTCTGTCCGTGTCGCATAGAGACAACCGGCATCGTTCCTTTTTGAAACATATTCGGCCGAAACCTCGACCATGAAGTTTGCGCACGCCATCGCCGGCTTCGCTGCCACGGCGAATGCCTTCAACCCGACTGAGTGGTTCGCCGACAACGATCATGTCGACGTTAGCGCCCCTCATAGAATCCCGTCGGTCCACGAGTCGGTCGTCATGGCTCGTCGCATCCTCGCCCTGACCAAGCTTGCAACGCTCTCGACCGTCTTCCCCGGCGACCACGGCCTCGAGGCCAAGACCCTCCCCGAGGGACTCGGAGGCGTGCCCATTGGCATGATGGATTACGTCGCGGACTGCGAGGACGAAGGCAACCCGACCATCTTGGAGATTAAGATCGCAACCACTTTCCGAAACGTCCGAGCTGGATCCAACCTCACCCTGTCCATGAACTGGGTTCCGCCGTATCCGCCTACCAAGCGAATGTCCTTCCTCTCCCGGCTTTCGGCCTACATCCCGTTCATCTCAACCTCCGAGTATAACACCCGATCCGAGGCGTCCTCCTCGGCCCCGGACACGGTGCCCTACTCGGCGGCCAACCTACCTCGGTTCGCCCTCTTCGGCTACCTTGAGCCCATCGAGACGAACCCCGTGTCGGCCGTCAAGCTCGCCGCGTGCTTCACGAGCAGACACCCGGATGCCAAGTACTGGCTGCCGGGCAACGTTATCCACGAGAGCTCCTGGTCTCGCTTGGTCGTGACCAAGATATACTGGGTTGGAGGATTTGGCGACCGTGCGAGAATTGGGTGGCTTCCCCTCGACGAATGGAAGAGCGTCACCAGAGACGAGTGGGAGTCCATCAAGCTGCCCGGAGAGGAGAGGGGCTGGAGTGAGTGGTCAGTCAGTCCTGCGGGGGAGCTGTAATGGCATGACAAGCCTGATGCAGACTACGTACCTGGCTACATGAGTTATCCTTTGGGCTGGGAATTGGGTGATATTTTGGGGCGGCATCATTCTTTTTGCATATGAACTAACTGAACAGGACAGATTGGATACGACAATCTTGACCGCATGGGAGGAGTTGATTTCTAGTTTGTTACGTTACGGGACGGCAGAGATCTCTCGGGACGACAATATGTCCTCTTCTGCACAGCATATGTTTGTCTCTCTACGAAGCGGCAACCTGCAGCCATCTTCAAGGCATGTTCCTTGAGAAAGACGAGCAGATAACCGAAGTAGCCCGCTTTTTTTCAATATACATTGTTTCACCTGCTGGCCGCGCTGCGCTGTCGCCCAAGGTGCACGAGTGAGCTGTGTGTTTGTGATGAGCCAAGGCTGTCACAGACATTTGGATCCATCCATCCCCAAGCATGTCCCAGATAAGACACATCCGGGCAAAGATCCATGTCGGGGGGCACGGGTACCGAGGGGGAAAGAAGCTTGGAAACGTCCGTGTCGTTGGTGCTTGGCACCGCGTGGCGTGGTCACCAGTCACCTGCCCAAGATCGACCCTTCTTGTTGTTGTCGGTCCGTTGGTGAGATAGCAGAGACAGAGCCCGTGGCTCGTTACAGAGGGCGACACGCTTACTTGCTTGTTTGCGTGCCTGTTTGCTCACCGTAGCTCGGACCTCCCTCGCGCTCAGAATGGGTGACATGTCGTGTTACTGTCGCAGCTGCACAGCTTTGACGGAGTGATCCGGCACTCTGCGACCGGCCTGCGGACGATCCGATTCCCTGCGTCCAGGCGAGCGAGTTTCCCTGGGGGGTAGGGGGGTTCTAACGTGCGTGAGGAGTTCAGTTGAATGGGGGGACAGGGTGTGTTCGGCTTCCCGTTTCGTGCATGGGTGTTTTCGAAAGATCTACCAAGGGGGGACGACTAATAATTGACGCCACCTCTAGGTACAGTGTGACGGAATACAGTACTATGTAGAGTAGGCGGACGAGGTAACTTATGGAGATGCCGGGGGAAAGTTGCAGCTCGACTCAACTCCTCAACTCAACTTGGAGTCTTGGACTTGTTCTGCCCCACGACTAATTAGGAAGCTCTCGGAATAAGTGCTGTTGAGACGGACAATGGATCCGAGCTTTCTGCGTTGCGTACTCTACTACGTAGTAGGTATTTTCTGCTGGGAAACTCAATTAGCCTGTCGGCGGGGAAAGGAACTCGGCCCAGGAGATGATGCCGACGGCGGTCTACTATTAGCCTCCGTGAATTCCGAGTTTCAACGGCAAGGCAAGGCAGGCGATGACAATACCTACCTATCCGTAGTTTTTTGCACGCTTGTTTTAGCAAGGTTTTGCATCTACCGGGTTAACAGTGGAACACACCTAAATTCTTAGTCATCCAAATCTGCAGTACTGCAAGAAGAGGCCATCTACTACCTACCTACCTACCTACCTTACCTGCTGAGGTGGTTCGTGCTGGGAAGTTGATGCCTCAGGCAAATCTTGATTTTGAAGTTGGACAGGGGTTATTCTATTTCCGCTGGACCCACACTTTTTCCTTGAAGCTCCAGTTTCCGCCGCGTGATGGAGGATGGTGATGATGTCTTGCCCCGGACGTGGGCCGACCGACATCATCATCAACTTCTTTCTCCGCATGCACTGCACACCGCAACGCAGCGCAGGACGCAAACGCAGGGCTCAAGCCAAGCGAAGCGAATAAAGCCAAGCGCGGCTATCGCGAGCCAACAGCAGCAGACAATCAATCAAGCAAGCAAGAAAGCAACCTCAGCACGAAAACCCCATGATCTGCTCCCTCATGATTGACCCGGAATCGCCCAATCCACCCCAGGAGATAGCGTTATTGGCCCATGGCCCCGATAATAGGTTCCGTTGCCCGCTGGAGCGGCGCGCCGACCGGGGGCTTGTAGTGGCGCACGCTTATTGCTTCGCTCCCTCTTGCTTGTTGAACACCCCCGGAAGTCCAAATGCCCAGAGTTGCCCAGCTCGCTGGAGAAGGGGGGAGGGGAGCAAGGGGGAGGGAACTGCGTGGGATGTGGATGGGTGGCACACACCGCGGCGCGGCCGCTGCTGTTAGGGCGGTTCTGGATTGGGGACTATCGGTCGATTCTCTGGCTGACTAGTTTATCGATGGGACGTGATAGAGAGAGAGAGAGACCAACGACGGATGGATGGAGGAGGACGGCTAATGGACATTAATGTCCAGTGTTGTCTCGTTTCTTTTGCCGCGGGTTTTTGGAGAGAATACTCCGTAGAAGAGGGGGAAGAAGAGCTGATGTGATGTGATGGAACGCACGAGCGAATATTGAAATCGGCTCCTTGATCCGGATTGGATGCCGTAAGGAATAAGCTGAGAAATGATGGCTGAATGGGTTGCTGGATCGGAGTAGCTGCCATGTCCCGCCGACATGGATCGCACAAAGGACCGAGACAAGCGTCGATGGAGCAGCGTCAAGAAGCGTCATTGCGCTCAGCCTCAACACTGCGAAAGGAGAACATGTGTCTATTACATTGTTGGGCATCTCCGGTATTACGTGGATACCGTGAGGTTAAAGGTGCGAGTTGGTGATATCGTTGACCGAGAATCTGGCCTCTTTGTTTTTCAACTCTCTCAGCCGGGGTCGCCTCTACATGGGCAGCACATCTACACACCACCGCAAGAGCAAACGCACATTCCACGAGGGAAAATGCTCCTTGCGATCTTGGTCGGCGATTAGAGTGTGTGTTGTGTGTGTCTCTAAGCGGGGTTACAGATGCAGATGGATGGGCTACAGTACCTGGGCGTTGTTGTAGAAATTACTTTGGTCCTGCAAGCCCAATACGTATCGTTAATTGCAAAGACGTTTTCTCGTTCGGGTATACACGAGTGTAAAAAAAAAAAAAACTTTGTCAAGATGCATATCTTCGACTATCCCGATTCGCTTTATCTTGTCGCAAACAAATAAATACGCTGCGTAAAGAGGAAAAAAAAGAGTCAAGGCACAGTGCATCAGCGTATGCAGCGCGCAGTGCGTCTAACTGCCTGTTGTGAAGCCCTGCTCTGTGCTGAGCTGCGCTGTGCTGCGCTGTGCTGCGCTGTGCTGCGCTGTGCTGCGCTGTGCTGCCCGGGCTGGGCTGGGGGTCCCGGGTGCGTCCCCAATGGATCCATCCAACCACGATCCATCTTTAGTGCGATTCGTCGCCACCGAGCGCTCCCCCCCAGGATTATCCCCCCCAATCATCCCGGACCCAAATCCCAAGTCCCCCTAATAAAGCTCAGGTAATGGAATTGGATCCCCAATCCCAACCCCCGTCGGTCCCCGTAGCCCGTAGCCCGTCGCCCGCAGCAGGCCCGTCACGGTTAAAAACGACTCAAGGGACCGAACCTCTGTCTCTGTCTGGCAGGCGATAGAGAAGCATCTTTCCAAGGGACCGACCGAAAAGACGGATCAGAACCCGGGGCGGATTTTTGGACACTCTTCAGGTATCGGATACAGTCTCCATCGGTTGTTATTCACCGAGAAACAGCGGGTGATCGGATCGCACCGCCCACTCCCGCCAGTACCCTCTACCTTCAGCTCGTCCGCGCCCATACAGTTCACCCACCCCCCTCCCTAGGTACCTAGGTCTCCGTCCCCATATTTTTCTCCCATCAGAGCCTTTTACCTTGCCTTGCCTCACCTCAGACGCTCAGGCTTGCCTTGTGCCTCGCCCCGTCGACCCCATTCCCATCTCATAATCCAATCCATGTCGCCGCTCTCGGTCGGGGTTCCGTGCCGTTTGTGTGCTGCTCGCCTTTAGTATATTCCTCTTTTGTGCCGTACATACTCTTCCTCGCATCCATTCTCGACTCTGCATCACACGAGGGCATTCGCGCCCCTCTCCTCTCCCTTGGACCTCATTATCTCGACTACGACGACGACGGCGGCAACTCGCGATAGTCGAGATAACATATAAACGCACCGCAACACACCCGCGACCCACGACACGGATATCGGCATCACGTTGATTGCTCCCTCGTTCGCTTGCATCGGATTGCGCGGCCGAACTACCGGCTTCTGTTCACGAGTCACTCACCACGACGCGATCGAGGCTTTGAACCCTATCGGGCGACATTTTGACGTCGAGCGGATCATATCTCCCTCTTACCTCAGCACCAACTTCACAGGACATCGCGGCCTCACCTCGAGCGATCGCGTTGCCCTGTGATTGATTAATCTCCTCCTCAACCACCATTCAACACATCGAATACCTAGATCTTCCGGAATGGCGCCTCCGCCCCCGAACCAGAAATGACCTCGCGGACCCCCATGGGCGTCCAACCGCGGCCGCCTCAGCGCTCCGTGAGCTCTTCATCGCTGCCCGTCCAGCGCCCTCCCAATCAGCGCACGTTATCCCAGCAGCACCAGCAGTTCCTGCCCGCCTCGCCCGTCCGGAAAGACTCGTCCTTTATCGACCTCACCGGCGATTCCACAGATGCCACCCCTAATCGCTACAACACAACCCCAAGACGGGGCGGCTCACGCCTCCGCCTCGAGCTATCCCACGATGCCTCCGCCGGCCCTATACCCACTACCGAATCTCCCCAGAGCCTCACCCCTTCACGCCTGCCGACCAACACCGACCCCTTCTCGACTGCTGCCGTCAGCCCAGCAGCCAGCAGCAGCGCCAGCTCGACCATGATGCCGATGCCGACGCGCCGTCCGCCCCCCAACACAACCCAGATCCGCCCCCCGAATAACAACTGCCGCGCCTGCGCCGGCGAAGAAGGATACCCGACCGAAGCCGTACACGGTCGAAGTGCCTCCTCTCGCCCCGCGATATCTGACAACGAACCGATCCGATGTTCCCGGCCGAACTCCAGTAGACCCCTTCAGCAAGGGGCTCAACTCGGGATACGCCGATTTCTTTCCGTGGAATGGATCGCATCACGAAGATGAGTGGAGCAGCGACGCCATCACGAAGGGTACGTGGGACAAGGTCAATCTGAACGTTGCCGAGACGTCATCCGCCAAGCTGGCTATTTTCCCAGCCTTGAAGCAAAAGTCAGGGTTTAATGCCCTTTCTACTATTTTCATGGGCGTCTTGACTCAGCGCAGGCACCGTGGTCAGATCACTGCGCCCTCAACGTTCAAGCCGCCTCCGCGAGTGACCCTTACCGATACGAAGAGGGAGGTCTGGCTCAAAGACCTGGCGAACCCTGCGATCTCCCTGCGACGTCTCAGCCGGACAATTCCCCACGGAATCCGCGGCAGAACCCTGCTTGACCAGTGCCTGAACAAGAACGTCCCTGCCGAGAGGGCTGTCTGGTTAGCCAAGTGCGTGGGCGCCAACGAGATAAGAGCTTTCAAGAGAAAGGGGGTGAATGGAGCTTTTGTCATGGGGGGTGAGCTGAAGTGGGCTCGAGACTGGACAGGCCTTGTTGAGCAGTTTGTCGATTCTGTTGTGAATGGGTTCGGCGAGTTGGATTGGAAGAACAGAGTTACATATGCGTAAGTTCTCTGCTTCTGTTCCCAAGATCTAATTACTGACTATTTCGCAGCATCCGTCTGGCAACAAACCTGTATTCCGAACAGTTGCTAGACAGAGATCATTACCTAGACTGGGTTGTTTCGGGCGTTGAAAATAGCCCTCAGTCTAAAAATTCCTATGTGGATTCTAATAGCCCAGATATACTGGAAAGATCTTCTCAGATCTCGCAAGTATGGCCGACGACTTGTATTTGCACTTCTCAGCCATCTCCATGTGGTAAGTTTTATACCTTTCACTGATTTAGTTGCAATATCTGACATGCGCCAGATACACAATGACCCTGATCAAGACCTTCTTGTACAACTCTCAAGCAGACTATCATCTCTGCTTGGCTCCTTGGTTAGAAATAACCCAGAAAGCTTCATTTACCCCAGTTCTTGGCCTAGGTACCGGGAGACGCTCCAGGCTGCTCTTGGCCTAGACCACGAAGCAAATCAAACGGCTATACAAGTGATTCATTCGCGCAACTCACGACTCCTCGTGTCCAGTACCGCCTCACCCCCGGCTGGCCGGAACCAACTGGTTAAGCTGCTTGACGCTGCGCTCAAGGGACCGGTTGACAACTTGACGGCAAAGTGTTGGGCAACGAGCGAGAATAAGCCACTCATCATGAAGACGGTTGTTGAGTGGGCAACCTCATTTCACCGCCCAGGCCTTGCCAAGGTCTTTGTTGCGGCGCGACTTATTCGACAATGGAGCCAGTTCCGCGTGAACCCTACAACACCAATTCTCGAGATTTTGGATGGAGTTGCGATTCAAGACAAGACGCGGAAACAACTTGTGTACCACCTTGTAACGGAGCTCGTTCGAACCGGCCACTTTTCCGTTTCTCAGTATATGCAATGGACGATTGCCCGCGGTGGCTACCACGATGAGGCCGACATTGATCCAGTGGAGGGTCCTTGTTCAAGTCGGCTGCTTGTTGAGTTGCCAGTCCATGCTTTGTCCCAGAAGAAGAGGGGTGAGAGAGGAAACCTGCTGAGACGAGCCGGAAACTATTCAGTTATCGACGAGGAGCAGGACATTGCGAACGCCATCAAATACGTCAAGCACACCCTCGGCCTCCCACTGGCTCCTGGCGATCCTCTATCCCAGAAGAAGCCAATGTCACTAAAGAAGTTGTTGCAGCGGATAGGAAGCAGCAGCAATGCCCTCAGGAGCTGCATTGGCGCACACCTGCGCGACTATCTAATTAACCAGCTATCCGTCAAAACGCACCCTCCCTTGTCTTTGGCAATGTACACCTCTATCCGTGGCATCATGGAGACGGCTGAAGACTTTACCATGTTGTCAGACATCCTTAGAGCTTGCTCCAAGACGGCAGATGCTGATGTCCTGGCATCCTGCGCCGACACTATCAGCTCAAACCTGCAGATATTCTTTGCTCTGGGTAGTGCAGATGACCTGTTTAATAGCCTAATCGAGCGCCTCAAGTCGATCAACGAGGAGCAGGGGATCGTACACCGACCACTACTCGCTGCCCTGTCCAGTCTTGCCCAACGGATGACGGGCCACGAAGAAATGGCCAGCGAGCTTCACCGAGAGTTGCTCCAGTGTGATCGAAACAACGCCATCGACGCTTGCTCGCCTGTTTCCGATATCATGTCCGCCCCTGCTCAACATGCAGAGAGCGAAATGGCAGAGGAAATAGAGAAGCTCCTGGCCAGCGGCACACGACTAGACCCTCCCACGATGAACCGACTGTTCAGGACTATTATTCCCCGTCTTGAGCGAGGATGGGCTAAAAAGGACGAGACGCGGCGAGTGTTTGGCATGCTACTTGCCAGGATACGGGGGTTTGACGCTCAGCACTTTGACAAGCTCATGATGGACTGGACGAGCCACGTTCGGTCCCTTCAAAACCGGCCTCTTCTTTCAGACCTGTTCCCTCTTCTCGTAAGTTCGGGCTGTCTGGCAATGCCAATCATCATGAGCACAGCTAGCCCGCCGTCTGCGAGCGTGCAGAACGTGTCCCCGGAGACGATATCAACTCAACATGGGTGCGCCACCTATCTGCAGGAGCTTCTGCAACTTGTCATTACTTCGCTCCCGACTACGACAGGTCTTTCTCCCGAGGAAAGCTATCGATTCCGCACTGAGCAGAAATGCGCCAAGTTCGAACAACCTAAGGGCCTCCTGAATCTCGTTCGGAATGCACTTTTGGAGTACTCGGCACTCAGAGGCCACGGCAACGGGGTCGAGCTTCCCCTCGACAACAATTCATGCCAGGAGAGCCTCCTCGAGACACTACGTACTCTTGTGCTGGTAGATTCGACTGCAGTATCCAACGCCCTAAGCATCAAGTCGTTACCGGCCGAGGCTGTCGGTATTGTGCGCAAGGTGACAACCAAGCTGCTGATCCCTGGAGACTCTGGAGAGGCGCAAATCTCATTTGACCAGATCCTACAAATCGCAAATGAGCTGACACTCCCTTTCTGTCAACTCAAGTTGAACCTGGACTTGGCCATGCCTCAACCAAACTCGAACGAAGTGTCCGATCAAAGCTCGTCCCGCTTCGAACTCTTTGCCAAGTCTATGGAGCGGGCAATCGAGGCGGGCAACATCATGTGGACAAGCCTTTTGCCTTGCCTGAGCGACGACATCACTCAGCACCTCAAGAGCCAAGCTCAGGCTGGATTCCTCGACCTGATTCCTTCACTCAAGTTCCCCAGTTCTACTGAGACGGGATCGAGACAGCCTATCCACATGGCTGAGAATCTGTTGGGTGTCGTCGAGGCCATCATTTCAGGCCAGGCTCCTCCCAAGATGGCACAGCTCTCTCTGGGCATGGTGGACAAGCTGACAGACTTGTGGGAGATTATCGCAGCAGGACCCCAGGAACGACCCAACATCCACGCAGATGTTCTGGAGCACTGGCTACCCGCCATCCTGCGCTTCATCACCCTCCACAGCTTATCATCGGAGCCTCCGTCAGCGCCTCTTCCAACAGCCACCGCTACGCGACCTCCCATGCCAGCCGTTCACGATATTCGAGCTCGCATCATCCTTGTCCTCTGTGGTCTACTACTCGAATTGGAACAACTCCCAGCTGCCACAGTCGACTCGCTCCCTCAACAAGTTTTCGATATTGCCATTCTCCTAGTTGACGCACTTCCAGAGGACCTGCGAGTCAATTGCGCCAAGGCCATCCTCCTTACACCGGGCGGCCTCCCTCATCCTGGAACTTCGTCCGACCCACGGTTGTACTACCTCTTCAGCTCACCTCAGCCGGCAGCAGCAGACAACCTGATGCTGTCACACCGAGAGAAGGCGGCGTCACCGCACAGCGCTGTCGCCCGTGGCATGGGAGCTCAGTACGGCATTGGGCCTGCTGTCCAGGAGCGACTCAGTCCTTTTGTTCTTCGACGATGGGAGGTGCTTAGTGAGCCAACTCCTAACGTGGGCGAGAACGATACGAGTCTGAGCCTTGGGCTTTTCGAAGCCATCAAGATTCAGTAAGGCGCTTCGACCACCCGACTTGTGTATCCCCTGGCACACACGTCACACACAACATTACTATCATACACTATACATTACATACTCACCCTCATACACTCATAAACTCACACACACCTCATACTCTTTGGGAGATGACTGGCTTGGACTTTTCTTTATCGTTACTCTCACGGCTATACCCTTTGTACGGAACTCAACGTATGTTTGACCAGAACCCAAGCGATACCATGCACCGCGAGAAAGGGGGTGGGAAACTGCAAAGACGGATGTATCACATTTTTTTTATTCCTCTACTCTGTTACATGGACGGCGGGCGGCTAAACGGGCATGGTACATTGGGGTTTCATCGTTTGTTTCAGGGGCACAAGGCTTTATCATCTCGTTTTTGCACGGCATCAAACTCTCTATTTGTCTCTTTTTCCTCTCTTGTGTTTTATTTCATTTACTTGCATGGCGCTGCGTACAAAGAAGGGGCTGGTCGGTGAACAGGGGGGCAACTGATGGACGGAAACATGTTGAAGAAACAGAGAAACACCTGCACGAAAGAAAAAAAACCACCTTGCATGTCGTGTATGAAACGAATATCGGGATAATGGTGTTTTTTTCTGCGTCTTGCAAAGGCCTCTACATACAAAAATGCGGTATGAGCGTATTTGAACGAGGGTTTCTTCGTGGCAAATCACTAGCAATAGATAGTCGAAGAGACGAATGAGAAAAAAAAATTCAATTAGTTCAAAAAGGAAACATGACTCGTTACTTGACCTCGTGATATTGTAAAACTTGTCGTCAGAGGCGAGTTACTTTTAGTTCATCTCATAAGTCATGTTTGCCTTTTTCTGCGTATTTCCTAAAAACGGCAAAAATGTCGCGTGGCTGGCCCCGGCGCGGAAGTGGAGCTTTTTCCTTCCCGCCGGGTGGCGGCTCCGAAAAAAGTTCAACCTCGAAGTCGGAGGAAGCGGCCCGGGTCACGGGTCGGAGACGGGAAGGGGAAGTTTGAGGTTGGGTTTCTCTTAAAGCTCCTTGTTAATTGTTGGAGCTCCTTAGTACTGCTTTCGAAACCACTACCTTCATGCGGTGACACCATCGACGACAAACCTGGAACTCAAGCCACTTTCACTGTGAGCATCTGGACAGTCACTGTACATTCCCAATGCCAGCAATACCCCCCTCAGCGGGAGAACACGAATGGACATATGACTTATCGAGGTGAGAAACCCCCGTCACCCAAGAGCTCTGGCAGATACATACCACTCAACCTGAAAGCAATGATATAGGGATGCGCTCAGCATGGCCGCCCAGTAGTCTTACATTAAAAAGTCAAACATACGTAGAAGAGAACATGCATTAAATACGAGACGCCATGCAACATGAAGAAGAGAAAGCCAACGTTGAACCGAGCGAAACAAGATCCCCACCCCCGACCCCCCTTCCCCTCCAGCTCTGAGATTTGTCCATTAAGCCTATTAACCAGACGCGATGAAGCGATGGTTAAACACTTTCTCTCTCTCAAGTCAAGTTTAGTCCTCGTCAAAGATCTGCATCGTGTTTTTGCAGGATCGTGTCGATCGCCTTGATCTGCCAGCCTGCGTCGGCGATGGCGGTGCTTGGGTCAGTTCCCATGAGTGTGGGGCCGAAGATGACGGCCAGGTTGTGAGAGTTCATGCGGTTGTTGTGGCAGTTATCCATGATACGCCAGAGGTGAAGGGTGAGGGCGCGGAGGGTGGCGTAGTTGGGGTCAGGGAGGCTGTTGATGATGGCATGGAGGGAATCACGCCGAACAGTGTCATCGTCGTGTTCTAGAAACAGTGTTAGTGTGTTTTTGTTTCGTTCACACTGATAGAGCACATGTAAACTCACTGGCTGCCGCGATAAAGCTGTCATGATGCTCGAGTGTCAGGAGGGGATCAGGAAGATCACGGAAGAACTGCTTCAACAGGCCGGTGACGCTGTTGACATCGTGATAAAAAGTTCTCGGGGTTCCTAAAGTCGAGAGCCGGGCTAGAGGACTCTACTTCATGGTCAGCTCTGTCTTCACTTCCCAGTCTACGAGACATACCTGTGTCAAACATGTTCTTGAGCTTTTGGATGTGAGCCATGGAGCCCGACTGTCGGTAGATGCCTTCCACGTTGAGGCCGTACAGATCAACTGCCTGGATGCACTGGTAAACCACCATTGGAACCGCTAGGCCGTCACGTTCATACAGACGGCTCAAGGGGAGTCCAAACATGGGCTTTGATAGTGCAGAGGCCCCTCCACCAGGTGCAGGGTGGCCAGGGACTCCGTAAGGCGGCGGCGACCGTCCGGCAGGAGCTCCTTGTTGACCAAGACCAACACCGCTACCCTTGCGATCATGGGGAGCCTGGTATGGGCCGGATTGTTGAGGGGGAGATGCGTTGGGCTGGAAAGGCAGAGCACCAAGTTGAGGAGGGCCAGCCGAGCTGATAGAGCCTCCATTGCCGTACCGTTGTTGTCCAGGAGCCGGCTGGCTAGGTCCGCGGCCAGTAAACTGTGGTACAGGTGCAGGTCCGGGTCCTGCCTGCGGTGTTGGTACGTTTCCTTGACTGAAGCTCCTGTTATGAGGCTGTGAGAAAGGACGAGGATCGTCGGTTGGTGAGAAGGGACCATCGCCGGTCACACCAGTGATGGGGCCAAGGCCAAGGGTACTAGTCCTGGAGCCAGGCCCCAGAGGCTGAAGAGGGAAGCTTGACTGGGATTGAGGCTGTGTCACAGCTGGTTGTTGGACTGGACCGCCTGGCTGATGATTGGAGCCCGGAGGGTTAAGCACCTACGAAACCGTTAAACAGGAGCTCTATTGATGGGCGCCGGTGACACTAACTGGGTTGCGCTCATATTTGATCTCGCCCGTGTTGGCAGGCATGCTTCTGACCTGCGCAACGACATAGTCATTCAAGTCCTTCTCGTTGTCAATTGACGAAGCAGCCTGCCGCAAGCTACGCTGTGAAGTGGTGCTCTGGCCTGGACCTTGAATAGGGCTGACACTGAGGCCATTGCTCAGCAGGAGCTTCTCGTTAAAGGAAGCTCAAGGAAGGTTAGCTGACGTGATGGGTGCAATTGGGGTTGGGCTGACATACCAAACTTCTGCATCTGCATCGCCACACCTGCATCAATCTCTATGATAGACTCCTGTAGAGCCTTGACAGCCTCTGGTCGTGTCGACGCCACAAGCTGAGCCTTCTCGGTCTGCAGCGCCTGAACATGCCCCTTGTAGGTCTGGTCGGCCGCCTGAACCTTCTTTAACAGATCCTCCTCGTGCTGGGCAGCTGACTTGTGACCCTTGAGGGCGCCAAACATCTTGCCGCTCTGGCGCGCCTCTCCCATCTTTGCCTTCTCGTAGTCATCGGCGAGGGAGTCGTACTTGGTCTTGCTCTTGCGCATAGTCTGCTCCATCTCCGAGACCTTGTTCTCGGCTGATAGGCCATTGGCCTTCCATGTCTTTCGGCTTCGCTCGGCGTGGTTGGCGAGCTCAATCAGCTCATCGTGCATTCGGTGCAGCTCGTTGGCAAACTCGATGCCATTCTCGGCCATGCGGTCGTGGGTGCTCGCCATAGCGTCGTAAGCGCCAGCAAAGGTGCCTTGGCGGTGGTCGGGCCGTCGCATCACCTCTTGGGTGGTGCGAGTGAGCTTCTTGAGGCTGTTGGCATGGTCCTCTTCGAGGCTAGATCGTTTCTTAAGGAACAGGGCGAATTCCTACGAGATGAAAGTCAGCATGATGAGTTGCGGCGGCATCGGAGGGGAGCTGGCGAGGGCGCATACCTTTGCTGAAGCTATGCTCTGCTTGAGTCGGTTCAGGAGAGTAACAACGCCAATCTATCAATGCCATTAGCATGTCATCCACAGGTCGGTCGGGCCATCTTGTCCAAGCAGGGGAGGCGTACATCAGAAGATAGAACCTCAGATACTTGCTTGAGGACCTCGGGGCTAGCTCCGGATAGGCCCGGCGCAGCGTCGCCATCAGGGCTCTGAGAAACATCGTCAACAGCAGCACCGCCATGGTCGGACGGCGGGCCCGGAGGGCTAACGGGAGCGTTGCCCACGGACATGCTGCCGGTTCGGTCGCGCTGGTTCTGGGGAGAGAAGGCGTCGGCGCCGGTCGAGTGGAATTCGTTCATGATGGCGATGGCGACGACAACCAAGGGAGCGAGCGAACGGAGCGCAACGCAGGTGTCTCGTCTCGCGGGGCTATAGCGAGGGTCGTCTCGGGTGTGGGTTTTGTGTGTCGGGGTCGTCGAGGTGGTCCGCTCACATTCCCCAAGCTAGACCAAGGTCGAGGACGAAAGGTCGTGGAGCAAACGATTGGGCAGGACGTGGCTCGTCGCCGCAAGAGGGAGAGACAGGTCTCGGTGGATAAACGGCGTCGACGACGACGGGCCGGTAGCAACGGCGACAGGAGGGTAATAAAACGAAAAGGTTCGCCTAGAGGGGAAAAAAAAAAGGCGAATCACTTTTCGAATCCGCGATGATGATGGCGACAATGATGGGTTGACGATGGTGGTTGTAGGTGCCAAGAAAAGCTGTTGGTGGGAGGTGGTGGTGATCTGATGGGCATGGGCAGCAAGCCAGCAGTAACAGTAACAGTGGAGTGGAGGGCAGCAAAGCACCTCAGAGCTTCGCAATCTGCAGCTGGAGCGCACCTACTAGCGGCGGGGTGGCTGCTAGGAAACTGGGCCGATGCGTCGGAAGAAGCGGTAGAGACGGAGATGGAGATTCAAGAGAGAGAGAGAGAGCAGCGAAACACTTTCTATTAAGGGAAGACGAGACAGGGGAGGAGGGATGGAGATGGACGACGAGAAAGAGGATTGCCCAAGTAAACGTGCGCCCGCAATACACACGCAAACCGCAGGAAAAATGGCAACGCAAACTCCCACTGTGAAAGAAGAACGAAGTAATTCTCGAACAAGAGAGATGGATTGGATGATTGGGGAATATGGAGATCAGTAGGTGGAGTGAGAGGGAGGATGGGATGGGATGGGGTGGTGGCCTTGGCCTGGTTCGAAATTGGGCTGACTTGTTTTGTGTGGCTGAGGTTTTGGGATGCGTGTACCCAAGGTACCTAACTCACACAGTCTCTTTAGTGGGCTTAGGGGTCCCCCATCCGGGCGCCATCTGCGGGCGGCCATGGGGCGTTTTTGGATAAGGAGGGTCCCCTGGGGGGGGGCTTGGGCTTGGGCTTCAGGGGCTCTTGTTCTTTTTTGCAGCAACCTTTTTGGAAATGTCCAATGGATTCAAACGTGGCTGACGGGGTTCCGACCAGTCAAGCTTCGCTCGATCTTGTTAATTGTCATGACTGTCAGCAACGACTTCAATCCATGAGCCGAGACTACACTCACATCGACACCCATTATCACCACCTCTAGGTAGGTACCTAGGTAGGCAGACAGGGAGGGAAGCGTTGGCCATGGGCCCTTCCCCCTCTGGATTACGTACTGCGCACCTCTCCACTCTTTGGCAACGTGTTTGGCAGCGAGTTGAACACCATCAAAAGCCACCACGGCTGCCCGCAGTATTCAAAACATGAAGCCATCCATATATCATGCTTTATTTTTTTTTATATTTTTTTGCCCGCCTGAGTCACGGAACGGACAGACACAGAACAGTGCCCATATTTACAAGAGGCCTCAATTTGTTCTCACGGCAACCAACATTAGCAAGTCCCCTCGTCTTACACAGTAGGCAAAGATGGATCTCGGGTCCCAGTCAGTCTCTGGCGCAAGAAACAGCCCTGCACGTCTTTGCGTCCTGCGGGCATCTGCAGCCCATGCTATGCTATATCGAGAGAGAGAGAGAACCTGCTGCTGCTGCTGCTGCTTGCTTACACCCACAGGCAAGCAAGCAAGCAATCACTTCTGAGACTCGAGGAGCCATCCTCATTCCATCGTTTGCACGTTGGACGGTTCTCCTATTTTTAGCTAAACTCTTCAACAAACCAACACGGCCCGAGTCGCCGACAAAGACTCGAAAAAAACAGTCTTCGTGTTTCATATCCCGGCCACGTTTCGTGTTCTAGAACAAGAGCACGTAACGGGAAATAAGCTGTTCGTTTTTCTGCTCTCAAACGAGAACATCAACGACTTAAAATGCCTAGGTATCATCCCTGACAAATGAGATGGAGCATTCTTTTTTTTTTTTTTGCAGCCACACCTGGTAGACTCTGCGTCCCTGTCGATCTGCCAAACGGGCAGAGTTAGAAACGAACCTTCTTGATGCCTGAAGGCTACTGGCTTCTCCTTTTGACAGGTTTCTTGCGTTTTCTAAAGGGGGGATAAGTAAGGCAAACATGATGCCACTATTCCCGCGAAGTAACAATTACACGGGACATTGCATATTACCTTGCCTCGCACAGGGGAAGAAAAAAACTCGGTTCTGTACAGTATCTGTATTCTCCGAGACACACGCGCCCTATTCCCGTGTTTGCTCAAGTCTGTCCCTCCAAAAACAAACGGAGCGAGTCCGTAAACTCCCCCAGACCTTGTACACACAAGGATCTCGTATGTGTGTGTGTGTGTGCGCGCCGTGTGTGCCATTGCAACTCTATTCCACGTAGCACTGCAACACCATTCGCTTGATGCGGTTGCCTTTTTTTTTCCTTTCTGCCTTCTCGGAGATTCGACATCTACCGGCATGAATTTGTGAGTAGGATGCCGTGCTTCTAATGTAGGATGCCGAGGAGAGATGAGGTTGAATAGAGTTTTTTCGTCGACAACTTGAGAGGCAAACAAATTGCGATGGGCACGGTGAGCCTGAGCTAGATCCGAGGGAACCCTAGCCTTCATCTCTCTCTGTATTCTGCCTGCCTGGGTCTGTCCCGAGAGTTCACCATCAAGGATCATGCCCTCACTCACTCACTCACAAAGTGTCTCACTCGGGAACCATAATTTCGGAGACATGCATACAGATTAGACGCTTTGGTCATCTGGTTCGTCAATTCAAGCCCCTTCTATCTATCAATCGCAGGACATCATCATGTTCAGCCATGCCATGCCATGCCATGCACTCCTCCATCTGTCCATCCATCCATCATTTATCCATACAAGTCTCACAACATCCAGATCATTACACACACGTCCAAACCAGTTTCGAGTACAAACTCGCAAATGTCAATAACCCTCTCATCTTTCTATGATCTGGAGATCTCCAATCTATCATGACGCAGCACGACCAACGTCTGGGGGTATGGTATGAACTAGGTAAATCACAAAGTAGAGAAAAATGAACACGCTCCCTCTCCAACGTCGATTAACATGTCTGGGTGAGGTCATAATAACATCTCACCCGACCGTCTGTCGCTCTTTTCGTGGCCTGGAAACAGGTCCGCAGTGCATAGGAAAAAGGAAATAGACGACAATGCTATGCTGATGCTTCAAAATGCGTTCAACTCCAAATAAACCGGCGGAACATGCTCGAGAGCTGCCCGCTTCCCATGGCTGGTTGGCCTGGTATCATGCCGTACAAAGTAAAAAATCGTATAAACAAGAAAAAGGCTGAAGAAGAAAAAGAAATCGGGGTGGTCGTAAATATCCCAAGGGAAAGTAAAGTAGATAGTATAGTAGAAAAATCCAGGTGCTCGTCAAGGCCGTTGCTGAAATGCGTTGTCCGCTCGCGCTCTTCGTTGCACGCACGGTATCGCTCATTGATTATATCCAAGGCAAAGGGCATCTTTACTCAGTCGAAGGGGACTCTGCCGTCTTCTCCTCGGGCCAAGTCGGTGTGGGAATCGGCGCATACTTGACGCCATCGTGGCTCTCAAGCTCCTTGCGCAGAATCTCAATGGCGAGCTCCCACCGACGTACCAACTTGGCCTTCCTAGCGGCAAACGTACCAGCAAATGTCTCTTCGTCGTGGGCAGCTTGAGCAGCGAGACCCTCAAGCTCGTCGCGGCATCGGTCTAGGAACTTTTTCATATTCGGTCTCCTGGCGGTCCATGAGCTCCTCCATGCGTTTGGCCTGACGGTCCCGCATGACATTAATCTTGGCCTGGTGCGACCTCTCCATGCCATCCCGGATGTTGTACTGCTGGCCCAGTTCACGGAGGTCCCGCTCCGTCACCACGCGATGGGGTAGGGAAGTAGAGCTTGAGCTGGGGTCACCACCACGACCGAGACCATCACAGTAAGCCTCCATGTGCTTGAGTCGGATCTTGACACTTCGCTCGCTCGCCTCCAGAGTAGATCGGAGGTCCATCTCGGCAGCCACTTGTCGATCCTCGAGGTGGCTGACAGTCCTGGCGTGCTTCTCCTTCATCTTTTCTTCCTGATCGGCATGTCGTTCCACCATGGCCTGTTTCTGCTCCGCATATCGGGCCCTCATGTGTTCCCTGCCTTGTTCGGCAAACTCGAGGAACCGCTCCATTTCGTGTTGCTGCATTTCGGCAAGGTTGGAAAAGTCGTCCTTGTTTCGTGTTCGCTCCTCGGCCTCCAATCGTTCAGCTGACGCCGCGGCGGCTGCGGCTTCTTGCACAAGCTTCTCTGCCTCATACTCGGCGAGCTGGACCTGCTCTTCCCGCTTCCGCCGTTCCATCTCTTCCTCGCCATTGCAGTAGTTGGGGCAACCAATATTGGCGTCCCACACGCCACCACAGATGTAGCAGAACTGGGCCTTGCACCGACAAGTCATGTGGGTGCAACCCTCGACGAGCTCGACCAGGTTCCGGCACTTGTAACACCGCCTCCAGCCGGCCTTGTCACCCATCTTCAAGACCTGATCCAGCTCCCAGTCCTCTGGGCAGTCCTTTCCGGTCGGGTGGGCGTTGCGCTTGCACATGAGGCATGCCCGAGTGTTGCACTTGCGGCAGGTGACATTGAAAGGGTATTTCGGGTCCAGCTTGTAGTGCGGCGGAATGAATTCGCCGCACGAGGGATTGGGGCAGAATATCCTCGCCTGCCAGGGGGTGCTGTACTGAATAATGGCCTTGAGGAACTCCTGCTGGGCATCCCGGCTCAGCAGGTCCCTGATAACGGAGCCCGGCAGCGGCTGAGCGCAGCACCGTGGAGGCATGCTGGTCTCGTCGGCCATGGCGGCGTGGATAAGCGATCTAAGGCAGTCGGCACAGTATGTGTGGCCGCAGGCAATGCTGTGTAATGAACTTGAGCTCCTGAAATCGGCATGGCAGCACACACAGGTCCTATAAGAAGCAGGTCAGCACACTATCACTTTCTCGTGAGACTACCCAGGTCGGGATCCGGGGAAGTACACACATGAGGACCTCGAGAGGCTGAGGGGTCTTTTTTCTCCATCGCAGCTTGAATCCCGATTTGACACTAAAGAGGCTTCGCTTGTTGGTCTTTCCACTAAAGATGCTCTGGGTAGTCGGATCCGGAGGTGGCGGCTCCTTGAGGAACTTGGGATGGTTGTGGTGAGGATCGATAATGGACAAGTAACGGTCGTACTGAGCAAAGCTCAAGTCCTTGGACTGCCTAGCGCTGGAGAGGTCCGGTGTAGGAGGGCCAAAGATGGAAGAATGTGTAGTAAGAGCTGTACTCGTAGATCCACCAGATAGCATGGAAAACGTGCGGGCGTTGTAGACGGTAGAGGCTGACTCGACGCTCGAGGTGATTCGCTTATCGGCGACTGCAGCTGTCGAGATACCCAAGGCGCTGGCCTTGGAGACGAGGTCGTCCTCTATCTGGCCCTCGGTTCGGCCATCGGGAAGCTGGAGAACGGTGAGGAAGTAGTCGATATCGCTAAGCTCGGGTGGTGTGGCGTCGTGTTCGGGGTCGGAGCCGGCTTTGACGCCGGCGCTGACGCTGGTGGTGGTTAGGGGCGTCGTGGTGGTGTTGGTAGTGGTGGTGGTGGTGGTTGTGGTGTTAGAGTTGGCGGGCCTGTCGATGGCGATGATAGGGCCCTGGCGAAGCACCGCAGCTGCCATGGCTGTTAAGGGCGACTCTGCCAGGGGAGATTGGGTGAGGAGGGAAAAGGTGTGAGTCGGAATCAAGAGTTTATTGTTTCTTGGCTTTCCTTCAGTGCATGATTGAGAGGAAAATCAAGAAATTGGTTAAAGAGAAAAAAGTGGTGGTGGTGGTGTTGAGGGCGTGCGTGGGGTGATATCTAAGGTTGGCAGGTACGGATGACAGCGGAGGGCGGCTCGGCAGCGCGATGCGATGGACGGAGGTGGGTTAGACAAGGTCAAGGTCAAGGTCAAGGACGGACTGATCGATCCTTTCTCTCTTTGGGGGCGCCCGTTGGCGAATAGCGCATTTACTGTATGTATGTATCTCGGAAGAGCGGGCGGAATTGGCCAGTGTCTGTCTGACACCTCTTTGAATCAGGTCTCAGCAGGTGAATGGGGTGTGCAGTTGTAGTTGCAGTTGTTGCAGGGCCCAGAATCAAGTTTGCGCTCGCAGTTCGATGCCAGTGGTGAGGAGAAATTGGGTCCAGTTTGGAACGTGGCAGATGAGATGGCCAACAGAAGAAGATGTAGGTATGCGTGTACCTGTTGTGTTGTAAAGGGCGGTAATAGCAGATAGTCTGGTAATAAACGAAGAGAGACAGAGAGAGAGAGAGCGGTCGGCGCAAAGGTGAGCTGTAAGTAATAACCCCAACCACTAACAAGACCAAAGATGGGCCTCGGAGAGCAATGGAAGAAAGTGAAGGGAGGGATCGAAAAATGGAGTCGTCCCGCTGAACAGACAAGGCTCAGGGATCAGTCCCGTACACACAAAAAATGCAGGAGGGTTCTTTGACAGGCGAGCGAGCGAGCGAGGTTCAAGGTCGAACGAAGAATGGACGGGAGGAGGAAGGGGGAGAAAAGATGCCGGGATGTGTTTCCTTAATAATTATCAAGCACCTCCACTTGGCCGTGGTCGTTGGTCACGCTGGGATATCTGCTCCGAAAGAGTGGAAGAGGTCAGAACCAGAAGAGACAAGGTACCAGAACAGACAGAACAGACAGAGTGAAGGACAAGCAAGACGACGGACAAGAGTAGACGGGAGTGTTACAAGAGGAACAACAAGGTTATTATTATAAGGCTGGCTGTCTGTCTTGTCTACCAACATGTCCCGAGTATCCGTTCGTAATATCCATCTTACTTACCGCCATCCAGGAACGGGCCAACTTACACACACACATCCTAGGCAGGACAAGGCATCCTCGGCTGTCCGATGCCATCTCTCTCTTCTCGTCATCGCTCAAGTATATCTTACTTAGTCAAGCACTCATCGCGGTGCGGTGTCCACCAACACAAACTTGACAATCGGCATCACGCAGAAGCTAGCAAAGAAGCAATCATCCCCCCGTCGTTCAATCAGCTCACGATCCCAAGGGCGGGTCCGCAACCGCTTGTCGACCAGGGTTTGGTTTGTGTTGCGGCCGGCGTCGAGTCGACCAGGGTCTGGCTTACAAGGGGGCCCCCCTCCTCCTCCAAGGGCGGCGGCGGCAAAGACATGGGTGGGGGGGGAGGAGAGGGCCGATTTTACCAAGAGAAGGACAAGGAGGCTTGACAAGGGTCCTACCTTTTTGCACTCTTTTTGTGTTTTCCTTCTTCCTGTCAGTCATCAGTCTCTTTGTCGCTGCAAGCTCT
Organism: Fusarium oligoseptatum; assembly: GCA_003946995.1. Taxonomy (NCBI): domain Eukaryota; kingdom Fungi; phylum Ascomycota; class Sordariomycetes; order Hypocreales; family Nectriaceae; genus Fusarium; species Fusarium oligoseptatum. The sequence continues at coordinate 25,729 of NKCK01000346.1, forward strand.
CTTGCAAAAAAAGGCGGTGCCCCAATCCGTGGTGGGGAAAAGGGGGTCGGTCAAGGGAACAGGGCAAGGGATCATCCATCGTCAAATAGAAGTCGATGGGAGCTTGTCCGATGGATGAATATGTGAGTTCTCGGGGAAAGGATCAAATAAGGCAAGGAGAAGCTCTCACTCTGTCTCCCTTTTTCCCAACGTCATGTCATCCCTTGTTGATGTTGCCTCGGGAATCTTGTCAAAGGGGGTACACTCGGTGATCGGGTATCTAGACTCTCTTGGAGCATTTGTCTCTCCTTCAGCTCTTTTCGAGTCCATCATCATCCATGGTTCCACGGCATTAGACTCCTCCCTCTCCCTCTTCCTTCATACAAAGTCCGTCCCCGGTAGTCAGGCGAGGTCAGGCGGGCCAGGCTTGGACTAGGGGGGGTGGTAGGGAAGGGTAGTGCCGAATTGGCATCCAATGATTGGGAGACTCTCGGCCGGGTCGTGGACGAGTCCCATTTCCCTATTATTTCCTTTCTTCTTTTTGCCTTTCCCGTCAGCCTCTCGTTTCTTTTTCTCTTTCCTCGTCTTCTTCGTCTTCGCCCCCCCTCTTGCTCTTGGGAAGGTATTTTGCTTTTTAATACCGGCGGTTTGCGCTGTTAAAAACTGATGCTCAACACACCACCATTGCATTGCATCCTTCATCGTTTGACGGACGGCATGTGTGGGCGGGCGTACATATTGGCGATGGCTACCTACTCTAAGCCCAGAGGAATGCGTTGGTAGTCGCTTGCACCATGACGTAGCCGAATGGCACACTACAGGTCTACTCTGCTGTCAGAAGACCTGCCCTGTTGCTAATGACCGACCTGACTGACCTGATGGATCTGGACCCATCGCCAATGTAATGTCGATCTCTTCATCTCAGATCAAAGACAATCTCATCCTGCGAAAACCGCATTGCCCTATCGCGTTTGGGCATCAGAGACACCGTTGGATTGCCGTGATATCTTGAGGCCCCCGAGAGGCTTTCTCTGCAACTCCACCCGTCAGAGGCCGAGGCAGTTCGGCTCCTCCAGTGGGTTACAGTGAGTGAATGTTGGGTTTCCCAAGTTTGTTTTTTTGTTTCTTTTTCTTTTTCCACTTCAGTTTCTTCCTGGTTAGGTATCGTACACCAAAAAGAGCTAGGAAGACTCCGATTCAACCCATTGAAAAACGTACGACATCAATCATGACCCCACCACATATACAACTCTTAAACTTGCTACATCAGAGTTTACGCGAAGTCGTATACAGTAACCACATAGTATTTTGACACCTATATCCGAGGGAATTATTGCCCAACACGATTGAGACTAGACCGAATTTCCATCATGGGAGTTTGAAAATTGCAAAGGATCCTCGAACGAGTTTTCCCATCTCTCTCACGGCATCCGCCGTGGTCCCCCCCCACAAATTGTCCGTCTTGCCGATGCAGAACTCGATTGGATCTTTGTTTGACATGAAAGTTTTTCTTCTCCCCTTGATCGTTTGTCCTCTCCTCTCAAAGAAGACAAGTTCAGTTGCGGAATCAGTGCTGTGCCGGTCATTCGCGAGATGAACATGCGATGATCACTTTTCCAGCTTGACCGAAAAGAAAAAGAACTCCACCAACACTCACTACCTACCGTCCCGCGAAATATGTTTTGCTTTTTTTACCCTTGGCCCAGTCCACATTGAATATCTCTTACCGAAGGGACTAGACCCTTAAGCTGAAGGATGGCGCGGCAAGGAAAGCCGAGTTTTCAGAGTCGTCTCTACTCGAGGCGGTAAAAATGAATGAATGATCAAGCAAGCGAGAAATGTGAATTGTCTGTGATGCCCGCAGATCTTGATCTGGCAACGACGATTGCGTGTCTCGGAGACCAGCCTCGAAGCGTCAAGACACAAACTCCACAATCTCTGATCGACCTGCCATCGGTCAGAGTTGAAGTAAACTGACATCTGATCTGACAGGACTACTGTGCTGCTGCTGCTGCTGCTGTGGAGTTTGCTGTCAGGGACGGAGACCCGCGCGCGGTAGCAAGGGAGACGAGACATATTACGGGCATCTGCAGGTTGCATTAGAAATCGGCTGCGTATATCCGTACGCAAACAGCTATGTGCGGTGTATGCTGATCCAGATGCTCCGATACCCTTGCTGAGTTTGTCTAGGAAAGATGGCGTTTGTCAGCCTGACCAGAGAGGACAATGCTGCTTGCCGAAGGAGAAGCAGATTATGAACAGTATATGCTTCCTCTCAGTTCTTATCCTACTACTTCTCTTCAAACTCTGCATAGATAGTTAAGCAGCATCTATTTGCATCTCCTAGCGAATAATAATGACTCCATCCGGGTGGAGTAGAACCCCCCTCAACATATCCCCACCAAAAACACCTTCATCAGACATGGCGCTGCCATGGCGCGATCTCGTCGACGCTCCAGAACCCATTGGGCCCTATGCCGTGGCTGAATCAGAGCTGTCATCTTTCAGCCCTCGATGGCCGGCGGACAGGGCGCCGCTGAAGATTATGCAAAGCTTGTCGGGTTGCTCAAGCTTCTATTGACTGGCGACTGATTCATGGAACACATACGAAAGGCCGCCTTGGCAGCATGAGTAATTACTTATTTTATGTATTATGCATATGATGGCCTTGGCTACTTGTCTGTATCTTACCTAGGTAGGCACAAAGTACGGAACAGTTAACACAACTTCATGACTTGCGCCTATCCAAGATCTAGAGAATAGCTACAAGAGACTCAGCTCTACAGATAGATAACTTGAACACCTTTTCTCGTAATTTGAAATTGCCATTCTACAACGAAGGGAATAAGATCCAAAATGGCATGATTGTCAAACGGGCAGACACACAGCCCAGCCCAGCCCAGCCCAGTCAAGCCGGTGTGCCCAACTTTGTGTCAAACATCCGCTCCCTCTTTTTCTTCTTCCCTTTCAGCTGTATGCATGAGTGATCGACGTCCGGATCGTCGATTCCCGAGTCCGAGATTTGAGCCATCAACCCAACGGCCGCGCCGCCCTCCCGCCCTTGAGACAATTAAAAAAAAAAGCGCTTACGGGACGGGCTCGAAGTTGGCATTTCGATCGGCGGGTAGAGCGAACGAACCCAAGCTGTCGGTCCACATAAGTAATCGAGATGGAGCTCAGCTCGGTAGATGCTACTGTCACCAACAGTCACACACGTCACCTGAACTTTGTTGTCCCGTTTGTTAGTGAGTGTGGGGGTTTGGGGGACAGGAACAGGCTTGGCTTGGGGCCAACAGCTTGTAAGGCAAACCTGTCAATCGTTGCCGCCGATCTTCTCAAGTTTGCCTTGTAACCAACAGGTTTAAGATCAGACACTTATGGGTCGGGCGGGAACCTGTACAGGCACGGCCGCCGTGATTATAAAGTCACGTGATATATCTCACGCCGGCCGTGCCAATAAGATCCGTTATGTAAGCCCGTGCCAATTGCGCTGAAGGCCCTGAG
>NKCK01000347.1:0-29091 GCA_003946995.1 Fusarium oligoseptatum
TTTTTTGGCTTACCGGCAGGTGGGTATTACCGGCAGGTGGGTACTGCATGGTATTTGTCATGGCTTGGCATCGTCTGATTGATAAGGCGCATGCTCCATCGGGCATAACGGTTGCATGAGAAAGCATACAAATGAAGCTTAAATAGTGGATTCCTTCATCCGTTCTAATGAACAGGTTCATCTACTCGACACCCCCAGTCCACAATCCCTCGTAGCAAACAGAGTGGGCGGCGCGCGGGTAAGACGTCATGTAACGTAAAGGATCCAGATGATCAATAATGATTGGGGTTCGGATCCGCGGTCCCAAGCCAGATTAATTGCTCAATCATGTTGGTTCGGAACCGCATCGGCCTTGGGGAGATGCATTGTTCCATGATCCCGAAGTAATGGATCGATATATTAAGGTACCCGAACACCCAAACCAACAAGATCTTTCTGCAGCCAACCCACCTTTTCCGGTACCGGTCTCTGCAACTGTCATTCCTTTCTAAGATCACGGCTTCAATATGCGTTCCTTCTTGATCACTTCTACCCTCGCTGCCAGTGCTCTGGCAGCCCGCCCATTCCTCAATGAGCCCGATACCGGCCTCGAGGAAGTCATTGGAGACACTGCCCAGGGTACTCTACCCAAGTTGACCTCCATGGTCGGCCTGCCTGATTTCGATTGGGCTGCGAGGAACTATCTTCCGCTGCAGAACTACACCTACTACCGAAATGGTGCTGCTGGTGAATGGTCTTACCGAAACAACATGGAAGTGTTCAATCGGTATACTTTCAACCCTAGTGTCATGAATGATGTGACCAACATTGAGGATTCTCTTCCGTAAGCTTCCTATTAGCTCGTCAAGGCCATCTAAGCTCATGCCCTTGTGTAGTACCACGATGCTCGGCCACAACTTCTCAGCTCCCTTCTACATTAGCCCTTGCGCTAGTGGCATCTATGGCCATCCCAATGCAGAACTCAACTTTGTCAAGGGAGCTGCAGAGGGCAACATTCTTTACATTGTAAGAAAAATGACACCCTGACAAGCTCCAAATTGCATGCTTACATAAAGCAGCCCTCGGGTTATGCCACCCTCTCTATCGAACAGATCCACGCCGCCAAGGCCAAGGGCCAGGTTGTCTTCCAGCAGGTAGGAATTCCAATCGGGTCACCTCCATAGTTCACTCGCTTATCCTGCAGCTTTACCTGACTTCAAACGACACCGAGACCCAGGATCTCTTTGACCGAAGTAAGAAGGCTGGAGCTGATGCTCTCGTGTTCACTGTCGATGCTCCTACCTTTGGAACCCGACAGCGTGCTGCTCGCCTTGATGTGAGCCTGTCGTAAGTAGTCCTACCTTTATTGAGAAAGCCGTCTGACTTGGAATCAAAGGTCTTCTACCTACCGATACATCACCGTGAGTTCATCTCAAACTGACGACATGCCATTCTGCTTTCACCGACTAACATCTATTTAGTGGGACTACTATAAGAAGCTTCAGACCATGACTGATCTTCCTATTATCGTCAAGGGCATTATGAGTGTCAGGGATGCCAAGCTCGCTGTGAAGCACAAGGTGCCTGCTATCGTCCTCTCTAACCACGGCGGCCGTCAGCTCGACGGTGCCCCCTCTGCTCTTGAGGTCGCCCTGGACATCTATAAGAAGGCACCCGAGGTCTTTGAGAAGACCGAGGTTTACGCCGATGGCGGTGTCCGCTATGGCACTGACGTGCTTAAGCTGCTCGCTCTCGGAGTCAAGGCTGTCGGTGTTGGTCGCCCCTTTATGTACTCCAACATTTTCGGCCAAGAGGGTGTTGAGCGTACGATTGAGCTTTTGAAGAGGGAAATCGCTGTTGACGGAGCTAACCTCGGACTGGGCGACCTGAAGGCGATTGATGCCGACTATGTGAGTGCCCTCTTCAGGTGTGGCTGTTGTTGTTCCCGTTGGCTAACATGGTAATAGGTCCACTGGTCTGTTAACAACTGGTCCGGATAATGCTGAGTTCCACTTTCTACGATAGGACCTCGTCTCTTATATGTTAAGCGAAGCATAAGATAAAACTCCATGGGTGGATACAATGCTATCACCTTCGGTCGAAATAAATTTGCGTGATCATGCCTTGTGTTTGGCGTTTACATGTGATAGCTATCTGGAACAAGAAATCCGCTCTGTTCTTATCAACCTTGACATCGGGCGCTATGGCAACTGCCACGGCTATGAACGTCGTTTAATCGCCAGTCCTAAAAGCACGCTTTTTTTCTTCGATGCTAGGAGTTTTATGCCTCTACTCTAACTTTTTCTACTCAATACGCATCGGAAGGCTAACATGCTTCAGCGTGACATGATGAGACCCAGGAGCTTTGTAGTCGCTGCTGATGGAATTACTACCGATGTCCTAAAAGCCAAGACGTCTAGTATGGTTTGCTTAGAGAGATGAGATGGGACATACCTAGTAATTCATCTCTCCTTCGCTAGAGCATCAAACAATGCAGCCATAACTAACGATCATGTAATATAGAAGGATAATAACTATTCAAATCCTCATGTTCGACATTTTTGCCTACGAGTCAAATGTGTTCTTCATGATAGCTGAAGCCCGGCCCTCTCCATGGGATAACTGAGCCAGAAAACCGTTGCCTACGCGTCAAAGGGAACATGAAATTAATATTGAGCGGGCGCAAATCACTTCAGGTACGTTGATATATGGGTTAAAACAGAAGAGCGAGAGTTGGGTATCTTTGATTAACTATCAAGCCTACAGCCTCTAGTTCAATGGTTCAACGGCCGCTTAAACAATGATGGGTCTGTGAACAAGTTAGACCAAGATTTCTTGGTGAAGAAAAAAGGCCTTACCGGAGCGCCCCTTCATTTGAAGAAACAATACACAACTTTCCATCCCAAACTTTGTGCCCCATCCCTCCAAGACGTGTTGAACAGACTTAATAGCCACAAATACGAGCGCTGAACAAGTTGAGAAACGCAAGTGCATTCCAGAGATAGCGATTAGAAGTATTCTGGTCATACGTTCGAGACCACTCAAGAATGTTGGAGATGAAGAAGAGGAGAGGGAGAAAGTATGTACCCGCCACAATAGCCTTTTGTGCCCAATTTCTTCCAGTTGGACGTTGTTGAGTGTTTTCCATATCGAATTGTTGCATTGGGGGTTTGTAGGCAGGTTATGGAAGTGAAGAAAAGGTTATCAGGGTTGAATGATAGCTGAAAGTCAATAGCAGGGCCAAGAAAGAGATATTCATTCCTCTATTTGTACCTTGAATGATATTGGGGATGGTATTGGAAAGTGGCTGTGTCGAGCCGTGTTATCCGGGGCCGACTATCCGGAATGGCGCAACACACTCTCATCGGGGTTAGAAGGAGATGCGTGGCCACTCATATCGTGGAATATTGCGGGGATAGGCAGGTCTAGATCTTGAAGGCAGACTATTGTCACAACTAACAACCAACATGCAGCACTCGACTGTCAAATAATGCCTACTGCGCCTTGTCAGTTGCTGCCTACGGCTTCGAAAGATTCTTCGCTAATCAAACTGGCGTGAAGGATGAATCTTTCGACAACATATTGCGTCATCCTAATGCAAGTTTCATTGACCAGAATCTACTTCCTGCATGACACTCGGCGGTAGCCTGGTACCTAGGCTGAACGTGACGCAAAGAAGGCGAGGTGATTTTCCAGGACAAGTTTTCAACATGGATTAGATATCCTCTCAGATGTAGCATCGGCGCTTCGAGAGTGTTTTGTCCGTCAAGTGTGGCCCAAACTTGAGGTCTTGGAAGAACGCCTGATGTGATTGAACAGCCGCACCCACGAGTTGATGTTGACATAAAAACGATATTGCTCTGCTGCCTGACGCATAAACTTATAGGACAGTCACAAGCTAAGAATTTGCACGTGTCATTACTTAAACCAAGAAGCAGATCATACCCAACAGAAGTGCGATATACAATAGCATTAGACATAACACCAGATAGAATTACAGACGTAAAAACATAATATTCATCATTCATTAGATTATCTATAATCCCAAGCCCCCTCTAGCCAAAGCTCCGATGTGACAAATACCGCGCCCCTTATATACACGCATTATGTTCTCTCTGGCATCAAATGATTGTATTCAGTTGGCTCCTGGAGATGCTTGGGATGCGCCTCGACAGGTCCAGACTCAATCTCAATGCCAATTCGATTATATCGACGCTGGCGAAGCCCCATAATAGTGTGAAAGATTAGGAAAACGCAGGAAAATATGCTACAGTTAGTTAGTATCAGCGCAATCCATAATGGCCCGCGTGGTTCAAAAGACTCACAACTCGATGCCACCCATTCCAACAATGGTAGCAAAAAAATATCCAGAAAACTGTGTAGCGTCTTTGAATGCGTCTGGGCAATCTCGTTCACGACAGATGTCATTGCTCGCCCCCCATAGAAAGGCTGTCTGACTGGCAAGTACCGCCACTGAGATGATCCAAAAGACCAGAAGGAAGATGTCGAGCGACAAGCCCGCCCAGTAGTTGTATAAATGGGCTAATGAAATATGGGCCATGATCATCCAGAGAGAGATGGCCAGGGTGGCAGAACTCTGTTTCACAGGTTAGTCATATACCGCGTTCAATGGATGTCCAAGTTCCTAAGATAGTTCTTTTAGTGGGAAGTTGCAGTGAAAACTTACGGTAAAGAGCATGAGGCCATTCCCAGCAAAAATACCGGCGCTAACAGTGAAGGATAGAACAATGATGATGATGACGCTCAAGATGGCCTGGAAGATGCGAAGCACCGTTGTCCCAGTGGGGTAATCAAGGACATCCGGATGACGTCTGGCCATTTTGAACGGCGCCATCTCTAAAAATATGCTCCAAGTGGATGTTTCGTCTTTAAAGACGCGTCCTTCTGGGCTCGTGAGCTGCTTCGGGGGACCTCAAATGAACTGTGCCAACGCGAGGATGGGTGATTGAATGTACAGAAAGGAAAATGGGAGCACTTGAGTGCTTAATAAATCCTACAAAATCCTACGGTTGTCGCCTACAATAATTCAAAATAACAATAAGCGCAGAGCATGCCCTCTTCGGGTAACGAGAGAACCACATTTGTCTTACGCGATGCTACCAGGGGGCTATGCTGTTTTGGCTGCGGATGAGGCTGGGCAAGCTATGGTGGGCCTTTTGTTCACCAGCCACATCCAGCAAGACAAAAAGTGATGCTAAGCTATGAAGGGTGATTGCAGAGTGTTTAGAGATCTAGCAGAGATATCGCAGTGACCATGCAAGGGTTCTGTACGACAGAGAATCTTGATTGATCCTCTGTGAGCTCATCCCATCCAGCCATCGTGACGAGCTTGAGAGCTCTGAAAGGCAGGGGACCCTTGTTCAACACTGGCTCAAAACGGTGTGCGGCGGAGCACAACAGCTCAGAACCTTTGCCGAGGCAAATATAGCTAGCGAATCACATTGGCTACCATTGTCGCCGGATCATTGCACCAATGGCGTGAGGACAAGCTGGCAAGGGCCTTGCTGATTTGATTTGCCCTGAAACGCGCGGTGGCTGACATTTCATCTCAATTGATCCCCAGCTCAGCCCTACTGGGACTTCAATTCCACCTTGGCAAGGTGAAAGATGTTGCCTAAGACGGTATCCCTGTATTTTCGTAGCCTGCCGTGTCCATCGTGACAGTCCCTAATTGGTTAAGCGATTTATGGCCAATACACCGAAAAATGAGGCGGTAAGCAGAGGGCAGTCATGGGGATTGTCGCTTACATTTGGCATGTTATTTAAGGCTGGATAGCCACGTATTCCCATCACAAAGATCCAACACGACTTGAACTTGGAAAATTCGATCGAAGGACTTTTCAACAACAGCCACAACTAACGAAAGCCATTTCCAAAAACGTCAAGCTGTCTGAGTGATGAGCAGTTGTTGGCAAATTTGCATGCGTCACTCTGCTACCCTGGACCCAAACCATGACTATGCAGGATATTGCAGTTTTCTCTTTTCGATTGCTCATAGTTACTCGAACGGTCATATATATATTTCCTTATACATTATTGATTATCTAAGTTTCATATTGAGCATCCTTGAAGCCTCATGTCATATTGTCTTTTCTCTGTCATTGGACTGATCCAGCGCCGTAGACTCCATGTCAGCACAATTATCACATACAATTATGAATTCGCTGTGTTGACATAAAGATATAAGCGAGGAAAGCATAATTTGACCGAACTTTAACCATTTTGCGCCGCGAATCACGTTCGACGCGGTTGAATTATCCCTCGCTTTGTGCCAGGAGGATTTACCCGTGGCGTTGCTTTCGCACTGGGGTTATAATTTCTCGCGCAATGGTCCACGAAAGTGCCTCTATTCGCCATCTTGGATCGGCATTGCGTGCTGGATTAACATAGGGGCCAAGGCAATGAATGAAAAGGCACCAAGACTGCACAAAGGAGCCAAGAAAACTCTCGTTCTTCAAATAGCCTTTGCCAAGCTTTCAGGGCAAGCCACAAAACATGGCCACCACACCGATCCAGAAAGCGCCGCACCATGCGCTCACAGCTGACGAATCGGAGAAAACAGCGGTTCAGACCGCTGCGCCACTCCAAGAGCTGACGCCCACCGACGCGCCACGACAGAAGTGGTATCAATGGTTTTCTCCAAGTGACACTCCAGAGGAGAGGCGGCTGATTATGAAACTTGATGGCCTTATCATGGTGTTCGTTTTTCTTGCTTATTGGGCCAAGGTTCTTGATTCTTCTGCGACGAGTGCGGCATATGTGAGTGGGATGAAGGAGGATTTGAAGCTTTATGGCAACGAGTTGAATTACTTGAACACCACCTACATGTAAGACATTAAGAATTGCCCCTTGGCTTGCATCATGTTACTGATAGCTTGTAGGGTTGGATTTATCACGCTTCAGATTCCTCTCACGGTTTTGGTATGACTGTCAGCCCATGCGTCTAAATGATCATTCTAACACAATTTGTAGATGACGCGCTTCTCGGCTACCTACTTTATCCCTGGCGCAGACCTCATCTAGGGTGTTCTCACGCTCGTGCAGTACAAAGTCACCAACGTCCAACAACTCTACGTAATTCGATTCTTCGTGGGCGCTGCAGGCAGTCTATTCTTTCCTGCCGTTCAGTGGTACCTAGGATGCTGGTACAAGAGATCAGAGCTGAGCCGTCGGGGAGCTCTATTCTTTATCGCCAGCCAGGTCGGAAGTATGAGCTCCGGGTATATCCAGAGTGGTGCTTACTCTAGCTTGAATGGAAGGCACGGGATTGAGGGCTGGCGATGGCTTTATATCATCTGTGAGTTGACCATTGATAGGTTGGTTTGCGTTTAGAAGGCTAATTTCGGCTAGGCTTTGCGTGCACTATCCCAGTCGCCGTCCTGGGGTTTGTCGCACTCCCTAGCCACCCAAACAAGTGCAAACCGGGAATCCTGACGGATCGCGAGATTCAGTTAGCTCGTGAGCGCATGGCCTCCGAACACAGAGAGCCTCCGAAACCTCTCACCATTCCGGTAGTCCGCAACGTCTTATCTGGGTGGCACTTCTGGGTGCTTGTGTCCTTTGCATTCTTCTTCTCTCAAGCCGACGGCGTGTCGACCCAGAGCGGATTGGCACTCTGGCTCAAAGCAGAAGGCTATGGCGTGGAGTCGATCAACACTATCACGACAGTTTCGCCGGCAGTTACCATCGTCTCATCCATTATCTGTGGCATTCTTTCTGACGCCTATGATGCTAAAGTTTCTCTCATTGCTGGTACTGCATTCCTCAACATCTTTGCTAGCATCGTGCTTGCGATTTGGCACGTTCCTACAGGGCTGAAGTTCTTTGCATTTTTCCTTGCAGGGTCTGCAGACGGTATTGCTGCTGTGATATATGCATGGGCGAATGAAATTTGCGCCGGTAACGCCGAGGAACGTGCCATCGTCATTAGCAGCATGAATACTATTGGAAACACATTTGGGGCCTGGCTGCCATTGTTGTAAGTTGCTCTACGTCGCTGTTTATGTCCTGGATGTTACTAATTCTTATTAGTGTTTGGAAAACAGTTGATGCGCCGCGATATCTCATCGGATATAACTGGACCATTGCTCTTGATGTGTGTATGGTGGCCATGCTATTCGTTTTGAGGTCATTTTGGAACCGCGAACGCAAGACTCTGTCAACATCCTAATTTAGATGGGAGGGGCCAAAGTCTTTGGAGAAAGATGTGAAATTGACGATCGAAGAACTCATAGATATACTTGGGCTACGTGAGAGGCTCGGCTTGAACTGAAATAGTTGTCCGTCCTGAGTTCGAGGAAGAAAGTTAGGGGCGTTGCGATGATGAGAAGACTGAATGAGAGTATGGTAATCGCCACTAGGCTGGATTGTTCGATATCTAATTTGAACAAATTTGTCCCCATTCACTCTAAAATGAGAGTTTACTATGAAATCGTTCCATTCAACAAGAGGATGGACTTGTTGCCTGTTGCCGACAGAGGGAGTTACCAGAAGAAACGTCTGGGATTGGTTGACGCTGAATCGACTGACACGATTGTGATCACTCACTTTGGTTATGTTCGCTAGGAATAAAATGCCTCACATCTACTTTTTACGCATGTCCTCATCTCACTCATGCTGGTTGCTTGAGGTTACTTGACTTTCTCTCCGACATTCTCTGTCTACCTAGCTAGGTGTCATTAATCCACCTGCAGCAAAAGTAAGAGATACCTTTCAACAAGTACCACGGCAAGATAGGTTATCTCCTTTACCACATTAGGTAGATAAGAAAATATCTTATCCCACTGCTTTAACGAAAGGCGTGATATAGTCCCACATTCCGCATTGCTTGCAGCGAACAACAGCTTCGCGTTCATCTGTCACGTGCCGTCTGCCTGGAGAGGGGAACAATCTCACTCACGCCCCATCCTCCCTTTCAGCAACCATATCTCCCTCGAATCACACCTAAAACTCACAACTCACAACTCACAACTCAAGAAACGATGGAAGCCAGCTTGTTACCAATCAATGATCAGATTTCGCGATTCCGCGAAGCCTTGGAACGCAACAAGACACTCATGACTGTCCTTTCACGCGCCGCTTCCATGAAACTTCCCGGATGGTACCTCGCCGCTGGTGCCCTCACACAAACTGTCTGGAACGTCATGACGAATCGGGACCCCGAAAATGGCATTGACGACTATGATTTGATCTACTACGACGCATCCGATCTGTCATGGGAAGCCGAGAACACCATCATCAAGGCCGGCGAAGAACTTTTCGCCGACATTCCAGTCGAGGTTGAAATCCGCAATCAAGCTCGGGTGCATCTTTGGTACGAAAAGAAGTTTGGTGCACCGTGCCCACAGCATAAATCCTCAGAGGCTTCAATCAGCACGTGGGGTACTAACTCGGCGCTTATTGCCGTGCGACTGAGGGAGGATGGAGAGTGGGACATTTTTGCGCCGTGGGGGTTTTCTGATATGTTCAATCTCGTTGTACGACCAAATCAGCAGATAATGACGGAGGAGGTGTATGAGAAGAAGGTGGCACGTTGGAAGAAGTTCTGGCCGGAGTTGACCATCATCCCCTGGAATGCTCGCAAGAATTGACGTGGTAAATGATCTTGAATATCACATCAAGTATAGAGAAACAGTTATTTTTGCACTTAGGTATACGAGAATGGTGCTCAGAATACAAGCGAGTATAGTTGCTTCTGAAGTGAAATTGAACACGCTTGAGAGCATAATGCAGACATCTAACTAACCCTCCACTTCCTCGGGGTTGAGACCATCCCACGCAGAATGCATCTGCGCATTAGGCAGACGTGGAAGTAACTGATAAGAGAGCAAAGAAACAATCAAGGTTCTATCGACCTTAACTACGTTTACATGACTATCATCCGACCTTTGGGTAATGGACCAAAGATATTATTTGAGGTTTCATAATCAACAGAAACGAAAGGTACATCGTGCTGGAAGAAAGTTTCACAGAATTGCAGGGGATAGATGTTAGGAGAGCGGATCTATTTTCTGGCTAACTATGTACTAATTGTGTCAAACCAGTAGGCTTTGTCTGATCCAAAGTTCATCATCTGGAAACCGGCAGTTTTTCCAAGATAGAGCAAGCTATCAGAATCTAGCTTGCATCTCCAAACCCACCAAGCATCCAACGGTCATATCTCAGATTTAAGCACCGTTACCGTTGTAGGCAACCCGGTTGGGGCTGCCGTTGAGAGTACCGGTGATAAGGCCAGTAGTGCCGAGAGCCACGATTCGGTTGGTAACGGCAGCAGGGGTGCTGAGACCCTCAAGGACCTGAAGGTAGAGAGCGAGACCCGCAACGTGGGGGGCAGCCATGGAAGTACCGTCCAGGGTGCGGGTAGCAGTGTTGGAGCCAATGTAAGAAGACAGGATACCAACACCAGGGGCCATAATATCAATAAGAGGGCCTTTTTCGACAGGTTAGCCGACATTCAAGTGGGGAGGGTTGCAAAGGAGCACGAACCGTAGTTGGTGAAGGAAGCAGGGCGCCAGGCGGAGGTGATAGCACCAACGGTCAGGGCGTTGGGAGCATTGGCAGGAGACTGGCTGGAGACGGGGAGAGGGTTGCCAAAGTCATCACCGTTACCGGCAGCAACAACAGAGAGAACACCCTCGTTGTAAGCAGCAGTGATGGCGGAAATCCAAGTCTGGGAGGACTGGCCACCTGGTTGGTTATTAGCGTTGATGTCAATTACGGGATGGTAGATAGATGCATACCGAGAGACAGGTTAATGACGGAGCGACCCTGGCGGCCCTTGGAGGTGATGTCGTTCACAGCCCAGTTGAAGCCAGACAGAATGGTGGAGGTGGTTCCCTGGTTGCCCTGGAAGACCTTGACGGAGATGACGTTGGCCTAAAGAGGGTGTGAGTTATGTAATTATATATGTGCTGCAGGATTAACTGACCTGCTTGGCAACACCATAGGTGGAGCCGGCAATAGTACCAGCGACGTGAGTGCCGTGGCCAAGGGTATCGGTGTGAGCGCCAGAGAAGGCGTTGAAACCAAGAGAGGCACGGCTGCCGAACTGGGAGTGTCCAACCTGGACTCCACTGTCCACAACATAGGCATAAGAGCCAGAACCAGCAGAGGTGTCATAGATGTAGCTGGTTGAGCCAGAGGTGCGGTGAGAGATCGTACCAAGACCCCAGGTGGCACCAGTCTGAGTGGTGAGGGCACGGGACTCAAGTTCCTCCATATCCCAGAGATAGACTTCATAGTCCGGCTCAACGAAAGCAACCTGATATTGTTAGCTTGAGATGATCATGTCATGCATAGTTAGGAGATATACCTCAGGGCTGTTCTTGATCTCCTCAATGGTGGCGTCGTCAAACTCGCCAGCATAGGCGTTCCAGTTGCTAATGTTGTAGGTCTCCTCAACACCAGCAGTGTCGCGCTTGGAAAGGCTGCGACGGTGAACATCTCCAACCCAGTTAAGATGGGCAGAGATCTTGCTGTCGGAAGCCTCGGGCTTGAGAGTGACGATGTACTTGTTGGGGACGGCGGCTTCCTCGCGTCTAACTGGACCGTCAACGGGTGCAGCTAGGGCAGCGGGGAGCAGTGCTCCGAGGAAGAGCGCGAGACGACGAATGCTGGCCATGGTGAAGAGTGAAGAACAGAGAGGATGATGATGAGATGGACTGTGAGCCTGGAGAGGATTGAAATCAAAGAAACTGGGAGTTTACCATCATATTTATACTTGATAAACCAACCCTCTTGGCCGTCGTAAGACTAAATTTCATCCGTATCTTGAGCAATATCTTGCGTGATGCTGCAAAAGCCTTGCAGCTTGTTATCCCGCCTCACTCAGCTTCCTAAACGGTGTATGGCCGGGATATCCAAGTAGGGAAGGTAATAGTGGGCAGGATAGAAATCATCACAGTAGTAAATGCCAAGAGATGGTGAAATCGTAGGCCGGGCGTTCCATGCTGTTACATAGGTTCTAATCCATGAAGAATGCCGGGGCCTTGTTTCCAGTCACATTTTCTCGGCTGAATGTCCCCCTTTCCACCAGTAATGGCTTATCAAATCGCAGGTCACAAGGAACGAATAATAAATCAAGAAAAACAATGGTAAAGGAAAAAGTTCCTCGGTCATCGGAGCCCTCCGCCAGGACAGGGAAAAACGCCCTTAATGCCCTTAATGCCTATGCTAATACTAAAGCCCCCCCCCCCCGCGAGTCAAAACTCAAAGCGCCAAGCGATTATGGTTACTTTTACCTCCATATTAAGCTCCTTCTCGTTTCGACTAGCGAACACGGGAAGCCCCGCCCCTTGGCCCTTTTGTTCACGCCCAGAACGGAGGATTATCTCGCAAGGGGAAAAGCCGCCGATCACCTCAACGGATGGGAACCCCGGTTCTGGGAAAACCCATTGCCGATCTGGCAAGTGGGTGATCAGTCGCATGATTGCCGAAAGATTTCACACCTACCGATTAGTTGATCTAATAATGAACACCTATCTCGAGCGTTATCGCGTGCTTCGGGCGCATTGTCCATATCGGGGCTACACACTATACTTGGGTATCCTTGCTTTTGAGCGAATTCACATGCAACGCGATTTTAACCTTTAA
This sequence comes from Fusarium oligoseptatum, assembly GCA_003946995.1. Classification (NCBI taxonomy): domain Eukaryota; kingdom Fungi; phylum Ascomycota; class Sordariomycetes; order Hypocreales; family Nectriaceae; genus Fusarium; species Fusarium oligoseptatum. The sequence goes on from NKCK01000347.1 coordinate 12,592, forward strand.
CCGAGTCTTTTTGTTTCTTTTTAGACATACGAGTTGGCCTGCCGTCTTGGGTCACGTCGACTGTCGGCTATTGCAAGTAGCTATCCATTGACCCGTAAATCTTGATGCCGAACTCGACAATGCCAAGGGATTGCCATGACGCCGGCGCTTAAGCTATGGCGTAGCTCGAGCGCTAAGCTTACAAATGCTACACAGGACCTTGATGTCTGCTACGTCGCTTGACGATGAACCCCCGCGCCATTGCTTGGAAGAAGGGATCGGGATTGATATTCCTCCGAGAGGAGCCATTGGGCTTCTGTGCTCCAAACCATGCTCCCTAATACTATTCTGGTCAAGAATGCGAAGCAACCATCAATCAAGCAAGTGTGGATTACAATTGGGTTGGTGGAAGTGAAGAGCGACGAATCAAGAAGACATGGCCAAGAATGAGACCCAAGACTCGTGGGCGTGATTCGAAGTGCAACCATGTATTACTCATTGTGCCAACTCGTTTGCTGAGTTCTTGCATCTCTGTCACTGAATTCCTCTATGTGTTTGCTGTATTGGCATCAGTATAGGTAGGCATACAACGTACCGCCACGATGGCACAGACGCGACTTCGGCATTAGCAGAGTGCATGACATCTTCTTACCGTACCCATACAGACCAAACTAACCTTAAATTTAAAGTGAGACCGGTGCACTTGATAAGCACGTGCGTTCTCTAGAATAGGAAAAAGCCTAAAAAGGTAAAACCGTAACTTAACCTATATGAACGAATAAATACATCGTGATGAGCGGGCGCTTTGCTCTGCTGGCTCCTGTACCACCTTTTAATTGGGCTATTTAGACTATCAATTGCACCGATATACTAGATTGGTATGTTGAATCCAAAAAGAATTAGATAGTCTCTCCTGTTCTTTGATATTGTGTCTTGCCGTTTCCTCCTCGTTGATAAACGCAATGTCTCTCTTGTTTAGTGTCCATAGCTGGTCTTGAAACATTGCACTGTATCATTATTTTCTCATTGTGTGATTGCAAACTCCTTGTGAATTAAAACCCGCCATTTTCTCAATCCGTCAGCGCGCTTAGGTTAGTGGTCAGACGCAAAGGCAGGCCTTGTGCCTACTGCCCTTCGCAATTCAACCAAAGTTTTAATCCTTGGGTTTAATAACCGGCTCAATATTCAGCTCTCAAATGATCGCAATCTTCTTTATATGAAGAACAATGTCTATGAGAGGAAAGGAAACGTGCCGGGTCACAGTGATCTTGGCCACATGTGACATATTCTAGCGTCTCGAGCAATCGGCAGGAACTTTATTTACATGTATTCAGTCTAATTCTTCGCATGCGAACAGTCACATGGTTTAAGTATCTGAACAACGGCTTTGTGTCAGGGCGATCAAGCGCTACCGTTAGCAGGGTCGTTTACCAAGCCATCCTCCTTGAACTTGTACCTTTCCTCCAAATCCCAGTACTTATTAAAACCGACACCTTCACAGACCTCACTGTAGGAAAGAATCAGTGGAGGCTTCCCAACGGTCATGCTCTTCTTCAGGTCCTCCAACGTTTCGCGAATGCTCTTGAGCTTGGCAGCAACAAGTGTCCAGGGGTAGGCTACAGCGCAGAAACCCAGCTCAGCGAGATCCTTTGCTGATAGATTTTCGGTCTTGCCACCTTCAATAACTGAAATCGGAGTTAGCTATCAAACATTGCCTTGGAAAATTTGTTAGGTCACCACTCACTGTTCGCAAAGGTAGGAATGCCAACTTCCTCAACGCAACGACGCATCGATTCGCGATCAGGGAGAGCTTCAACGAACACCGCATCGACGCCGATCCGCTTGAACTCCTTGGCACGGCTGAGAGCTTCCTCCCATCCATGGATCAAGGCATCGGTTCGTGCAAGGACAAAGATATCTCTGCCTTGGTCACGGGCGTCACAAGCTGCTTGAATGCGAGCATATGCCTCACCTCGAGACACAACTGACTTTCCCTTGGTGTGGCCGCAACCTGGACAAGTTAGCATAGTGAAATAAGCAGGCTATTGAACACTTACGCTTGGGCCACGTTTGATCCTCAATCATAATTCCAGCGGCACCGGCAAGTGCGTAGCTCTCGACAGTTCTCTTGACGTTGAGAGGGCTGCCGTAACCGGTATCTCCATCGGCCATGACAGGAATAGAAGCCTGTCGGACAGCCTCCTGGATCTTGTCGCACATCTCCGCCATGGCAATGTAGCCAGTGTCAGGAAGACCATAGGCGCTCGCCACGGGATACCCAGCGAGGAACACCATCGGGAAGCCTGCCTCTTCGACCAAGCGCGATGAAAGACCATCGTAACTGCAACAATGGGCAAGGATCTTGGTTGGGTCCTGGTGGGCTTCAAGCATCATGGTGCGAAGGGCCGATGCCTGGATGGAAGGAATCTTGCCTCGGACATTCTTCAATGTACCAGACACATCCTCAATTTGGCCAGGCTTGCCAGACTTTTGCAGAGTCGGAGGGGAGAATTGGAAGGGGTAGGGGGTAGTGTTGACGATGGACTTGGACATTGTGACTTTGAGTGATGATTCGTATCAATTGATGGCTTGAAGATGATGTTGAGCGTGTTGATGATGACAAAAAACCTGGAAATGATGTCTAAGAACAGATTATATACCTAAACTGTCATACAATCTGCAAAGGTTCCTCCTCCGTGATACTTCGGATAACGATGGAGCTCTCGGATAGTCCTGGAAAGTGCCGGATACTGACGCGTTCGGGAATGGCGCCGCCGGACGCTCGGAGATGCGGAGCCATCCTCCCTAAGCAGATTCTGGGGGATGCGGGGTCCCCGCGTTTAGCAAGGATGGACCGAGATGAGATCAAAGGGGCTTGGTCCATGAACCATCCTCGGAGACTGACGGCATCTATCAGCAGTTAAATCGAAACACCTAAACATATCACTCGACCTCACATCTACTAAAACCCGACCTGGTCCTCCTCACTATCCATCTTGCAATTCCATCATCACTAAGTCTAAAAAACTTTTCTCCCTTTCACTTCACTGCTTCCCAAGTAGTCCACTACTACAATGGATCAGCTATCTGTTGACCGCAAGATGTCCCTGAACGCGGAGGAGCTCGAACATGGGGTACGCGAAGAACAACCTCATGTTGAAGTTCCTGAAGAAGCGAACGCGAGAATTCGACGAACAGTACGTTACAGATATGTCTTGAACTGCACTGTGCTAACTATCTCTGCAGTTTGACCGCCGCCTCCTTCCCATCGTCTGTTGCCTTTACGTCCTATCCTATCTCGACCGAGGAAATATCGGAAACGCCAAAGCTGCTGGCGCCAAGGAGGATCTTGGACTCAGTGACTCAGATTGGTCCTGGGTTCTCAACGCGTTTTACATCTGCTATGTCGCGTTCGAATGGACGAACCTGTTCTGGAAGATTTTGCCTGCTAGCAAATACGTCGCCGTACTCTGTGTTCTGTGAGTAAAACTCCTATCCAGCTGGTCCAATATGATTCGAACACTGACCATGGATCAGTTGGGGAACTGCTGCTATGTGCTCTGGCGCTTCCCAGAACCTTGGTGGTCTCATCGCTACCCGAGCGCTCCTGGGCGTCTTTGAGGCTGCGTTTGGTGCTGGTGCCCCCTATTTCTTGTCACTGTTCTACAAGCGCAAGGAACTCGGCTTTCGCGTTTCTCTGCTTCTGGGAATGTCGCCTTTGGCCAACTGCTTCGCGTCTGCTTTGGCCTACGGAATTACCCATATCAAGGGTTCTTTGGAGCCTTGGAGGTACCTCTTCATCATTGGTATGCCCTAAATCACTACAATTCGGACTGTATAACTAACAGCATGTTTCAGAGGGCGCACCTACTGTTCTCTTTTCTCTAGTCACCTGGTTCTTCCTGGCAGATTCCCCCGCCAAGGCAAAATACCTGTCCGAGCAGGATGCCACCTATGCCGTCGAACGCCTTCAGGTCCGAGATCGAACCAAGAAGACTGGCGTTCGCTGGGACCAAATTTTCGCCGGTCTGACTGACTATCAGAATTATGTTCACACCCTCATCCATTTCTGCTGCAACTACTCCTTTGCGGGTCTCTCCAACTTTCTTCCCACCATCGTTCGTGATATGGGTTACTCTTCCGTTACTGCCCAAGGTCTTACAGCGCCCCCTTACTTCTTAGCTTTCCTCTGCTGCGTTGCCGCCGCTCTTGTTAGCGACAAGTTTGGCAAGAGAGGATTCATCGTGAGCGGGAGTTCTCTCGTGGGTTTCGCTGGTTACCTTATCCTGGTTCTTGTTCAGGATGAGTCCAAGAAAGCTGCCCGCTACGCTGGCGTGTTCCTTGCTTCCTGTGGCGTGTTCCCTGCGCTTTGCATCAACATCACCTGGTTGTTGAACAACCAAGGAGGCGACTCAAAGAAGGGAGCTGGACTTGCAATTCTGGCGACATTTGGCCAGTGCTCTTCTTTTTGTTAGCAGTGTTGTTTTCCCGAGCACAGATGGGTAAGTCCCCTCTCTAACGGCGTGTCCTTGTTCTTGTCGAGAATATCCAACTAACGTGTCATTTCTAGACCCCTCTACACTCGTGGCACGGCAATCGGCTGTGGTCTCACTGGTCTCATCAGTATCTTGTCACTTGGCTTGCACTTTGCTTTGGAGCGTGAGAACAACAGACGTGACCGCGAGTATGGACCTGTGGACGCGACTGTTTCTGTTGATGTTACGGAACTCGGTGATAAGAACAAGAACTTCCGCTACCTTACTTAAGTGTGGCGGATAGGTCTAATTAGTCTGGAGGACGCAGTTTGGCACATTTTGAACGCTTTTATCTTCATGTAGTTTGGAACCAGTTCCTTATTGTACAGGTGGTTTTATGAATTCGACAAGGTAGTCTGTATACCTGGAGGAGAGCTCGCTGTCCCTCTTAAGCAAAGATTATACTATGCTCTGTAAAGTCCATTGTCCCGCTCCCGAGTGCCTTTTTCTCACAAAGCCGAGGCCATACCCGATCCCATCTCTTTATTGACCTTGATCTTGTATTCCCGTACTGTATTCCCGTACTGTATCGTGGTTGTTGGCCATCCGACTCCCAAGCCTGTGCATTGTGATCGTGCTAGGGCCAAGCCTAACCCCAGATCATCTCCACACACACCGACTCTACCCCGCGCGAACAGACACTAATCTGAAGAGACGCCAGTGATCCAGCCACTCAGGTTTGCGGTATTAAGTCAGTTTTGATCATCGCTGCACTAGCTCAAAGCTGGTGCTCGGCAGAGTTTCGTTTGGGGTGGACATACGTAACGGTGAAGAAGCATTTAAATCCGTCACCATCCGCCACTTTCCGATTCCTAACCGGCCGACGGCCTCATTCAAACGACTCCCTTGCGACTCTCTGCTTAGATCAGGACATGCCCATTCCCTTCGCTTTGAATGGATAACGATACCCAACCCCAGTCCACTTCGTCTCGCGCCGATGGGCCCACTCGTGGACGACGCGTGCGGGACTTCCGACGGGGCTATCAGGCATGTGAACTATGCCGAAGGAAGAAGATTCGTTGTGTCGTTGATACGCCTGGCGCCTCTTGTTTGAGGTGTCAACGAGAAGTGAAGGAATGCATCTTCAGTCACGAACGTTCACATCGAAAACGGGACGCGACCGGCAGGAGAGGTTCATCAAAAAGACGGTATGCCGAACATAATCATGGATTGCTATCGGTCTAGTGAATGGGGATACTGACACTTCAATAGAAGACGGCTCAACACAGGAGAGTACATCCCCTGCTCGAGCGTCAACCTTCCCTCGCGAGGCAACTGAGACATTCACCGAAGAGCCTTCACAGCTTCTAAACGACACCGGCGATGTTCTTCCCACGGAGGATTACCAAGATCTTCCATTAGCAGTGGGAAATATCCTGGCCCAAGACCTTCCTCAGGCCCGTCAAGAGGGCGCCGGCACATCTCCCTCTCTCGGCTCGACGGGGCCTACAGGGGACCTCACTGACAGTGTAATGAGAACATTGGTGTCCAATGGCAAAGACGCCCTTCGCCTATTATTCCAAGCCGCCATCGAACATGTCAAACAAGACGGAGCCACACCCAGTAATCCACCTTCGGTTTCACGACATCCGCTACATTCAGGTGCCGAGATAGTGACTCCTCAGACAACTGCATCTATGAGAACCTCGAGACCGATCTACCTGTCGCCAGCATCCCCCGATGCGTTGACAGTTTGGCGAGCTTTCCGTTTCGTCAAGATGGGATGGTTCACAGCTGAAGAGGCAGTTACATACATGGAGTTGTAAGTTGTGGTTCCCGGCAGACCCATTTATGGCTAATCATGGTGGATCGTATCCCCATCAACAGGTTTCAACACAACCTAGCACCCCTTTCCTTAGTATCCAAAGGACTTGACTTGAGTCAAGACAAGCACTACAAGATCATCACTCAAGAGCCTCTTCTCTGTTGCGTGATACTCATGATTTCCTCCCGATATCATATCCTACAGGGCGCTAGCGGCCTTACTAGAAGCACGCTCGTGCACCACCGGCTATGGGAGCACTGTCAGCACCTTGTCATGAGAATCATCTTTGGTCAGGAAAAGCGATCCAAGGCCAAGACAAGGACGAGAGGGTCAATTGAGGCTCTACTACTCATCATTGAATGGCACCCACAAGCAATCCATTTACCACCCGCTGCGGATGGTTGGGACTCTTCTCTTCTCCTCTCAATTCCGGATCCTCGAGATGATCAATTCGGGAATCAGGCGGACGTCACCGATGACAACGACGCTCTATGGCTTCGCGACGTTATCCTACCCGCAAAAACCTCGGACCGTATGTCTTGGATGCTTCTAGGATGCGCACAGTCCTTGGCACTTGAGTTGGGGGTTTGCGACACGGGGGACACAGCATCCGCCCAGCCTCCAGGCCTTCAAGCCCAGCAGACACGTCTACGCGACCTTCTTTACATCTTTTTGGAACAACAGTCTAGTAGACTGGGGTGTCCTTCCATGATGCCTACCTCTATCTCCCGCTCCATGTCGGAGCGTTCAACAGGCGATCAAGATGACTCGGCTAGCGTTAGCGCCTGGCTCAACCTTACTAGCCTCTCAAGAACCATAATTGACGTACTCTGTCCTTCGGCAACGGCCATTCGGGAGATCTTGAGCAGTGGAAGATATATTAACATCATCAAGCACTTCCAACAACAGTTGGCGGCCTGGAAAGCGACTCATCTTCGTCGAGAAAGTAGGTGTCCCGTTCTCCGTCTTGCCTGACATGACTGACTTTTTGATCCTCAAGACCTATCGGCACATGCCTACGAGGATCTCTCGATCGAGTTCAACTATCTCCGCGCCTTCATGAACTCGCTAGGGATACAAGCCGTCGTTGATCGCGTCCTCGGCGGGAGACCTCCTAATTCCATCAATACTGACATTTTTCAATCTTCCATCACAGCGACCGACTATTCCTTCATCAGAGAAGTCATTGATGGGTCTTGTCAGGCTCTCGAGTCAATCAACAGGCTTTCCGAGGCTGGCACACTCCGATACTGTCCCGTCAGAGTGTTTCTGCGCATCATTATGGCTTCCATCTTTTTATTGAAGGCTCTTAGCCTGGGAAGTCGAACCACGGACTTGGAGGCTTCTCTGAATGTTTTGGAGAGGAGTATTGAGGCACTAAAAGCGAGTAATCTGGATGAGATGCACCTGGCCTCCCGGTACGGAGAGTTACTGGAGATGCATCTGGAGAGATTTAGGCAGGGGATGGTCCCGACTTCTATCCCAAGAGGAATACCTCTAGTTGATGAAAGCACTCAGTGGGCTTTCGACAGTGGTGTTACACAAGGGGAGAGTTTGACTGATGTCCCAATGCCAGCTGTTGACGACTGGTTGGCGCTTCCTTTTGATCCAAGCATTGCGCCATTTGGGTTTTCTAACGATGCATCCGAGTTTGCCGAACAGGAGGATAGGTCTTGGGACTTTCTATGGAGTTTGCCAAATGTGTGATTCAGGCTCGGTTGGACTGTCTAACAGGGATTCACTGCCGATGTATTCTAATATCCTCACACAACGAAAAGTTTGGACAAGCTTGTGTGAGTAGTGATATGAATGTTACGCCAAATGAATGAGACGTTGAGTTGGGTGACTGACACATCATCTGCTACTCTCAGCTGAGCACCGACTGTTTCACGCTTGGTCACAGCGATGTATGACAGGATGAGGGTTTCACCACAGGGTCATGGATGGTGCCACAGGCCAAACTTTCAGTAATGCTTGTGAATAGTAATAAGTCGATGCTCTGTTTGGCCGACCGGAGGGGAGTCATCAACAATCACAAAAGTTGTTCTTCAGTAAACTACGGCCATCAACCTCATACATAATTCCTACAAAGTAAGCGCTATTCTTCGTCGATCTTCTGGCTCATTTATCCCGGGCCTCAACTTTAACAAATAACACGATGTCAACCACTCAGTCAAGCGATTTCGACGCCTTTGGAGAGTAGCTCTTTTACCTGTCAACATGCAGGGCCTTGCCACAGGCAGGCACCTACGGGAGAGCCCTAAACGATAGCTGGCATCATACCATCATCAGAAGTTGAACATGAGTCAAGGTATAAGGCTTGCGATGTTAATCACAGCCTAGAAGTATAAAAATCGAGTATTCAGTGATGTTTGATCGAGATGAGACGCCCATCAAACAAGCCTGTCAAAAGTCGAATGGCAGGGAAAGAGACCCTTATGGCTCATGCACACCCCCAAGGATTGTAATGACGGTGATTGAGTATCGAATTGACTAGGTATATAACGCCCTCGTGCGCCGGGGTCAGAATACAAGTCACCAAATCCGATCAGGCGCCCCTGTCCTAAGCACCGACAAGTTGTCGATATCGACTGAAAGACACCCACCTTGACCTCGTGTTTCCAGAGCCTCCGAGAGGCAACACCAGAATGGAAGCGAGACTTCACTTTCTTCTTCTTCTCCCCTGGCTTTTCGCCCTCGTCGTAGCCGAACGCGTGTCCTACGATGGGTACAAAGCCTTTCGCATCGCAGCTAGCGAGAACATCAAGCAAATCAGAGATCAGCTATCGACTTTGGACTCTATCTCTCTCGGGTGTGAGGAAGGTCATTCAGACTACCTGGACATCGCTATCCATCCTCAAAGCATCTCGGAGTTCGAGGCCCTGGGTCTTGAGATGACGGTCATCAGCGACGATCTGGGTGCTGACTTTGCGATTGAAGGCGCCTTTGAGCCTTATATCAGAAGTACGCAAGTTCACACTTTCAAAAAGAATGAACGCTAACTCTTGGCAATTATAGAGAAGGACACATCACTGAAGTCGGGAGAATTCATCATTCCGCCACCCGACCTCTCATGGTTCAACACCTACCACAACTACAGTGAGCATCTCGGATTCTTCGAGGACCTCAATGCTGCATTCCCTACCAACTCGGAAATCTTCACCGCCGGAAAGTCGTACCAAGGCCGAGATATCTACGGTATTCACTTTTGGGGTAAAGCAGGCAAGGGGAAGAAGCCTGCCATCTACTTCCACGCCACGGTCCACGCCCGTGAGTGGATTGCCGCTCCGGTGAGTGAAGGCTTTGGCTACCACTCTTGGGTTTGATGACCAACAGTGATTTAGGTCCAAGAATACCTTGCATGGCAGCTCATCAGTGGTTATCTGAACGAATATGAAATCCGGAAACTTGTCGACAAATACGACTTCTACATGATCCCTTTTGTCAACCCTGACGGTGAGTTTTTAGCTTACGGGGCGTGTCACATGTGCTAACTCAAGCCCAGGATTTGTCTACACCCAATCCAAAGATCGTCTTTGGAGGAAGAATCGTCAACCTCGCAAGGGAACCACTTGTGTGGGAACAGACGGAAACCGAAACTGGCCCTACAAGTGGGAAGTCGAAGGCGGCTCATCCACCGAGCCATGCTCGGAGATCTACAAGGGCAAGGCACCAGGAGATACGCCTGAGATCAGCGCCATTGTCGATTTCACCAAGAACCTAACCCAGTCCAACGAGATCAAGCTTTTTATCGACTTTCACAGTTATGGTCAGTATATCCTCCTGCCATATGGCTACGACTGTGATGCTGTGGCCAGCAACAACAAGACACAGATGAAACTTGCTGGCGACATGGCGCACCAGATTTTCAAGATCAACGGCACGCAGTACACTTACGGTCCAAGCTGTTCCACTCTGTACCCGAGCACCGGTACATCGCCCGATTACATGGCAGGCAAGGCTGGGGCAGAGTTTGCATGGACGATTGAGCTTCGACCAGGTTGGAACGGGGCGAGCGGGTTTGTTCTGCCTCCACAGGACATCCTGTCAACCGCCCAGGAAGTGTGGGAAGGTATCAAGTACGTCTTGGAAACGATGTGAATTAGCTCTATGGCGTTGATACAGACGAGCCCCACGGTGGGGGATGGGATGAACTTGCAAGTCGAGTTTGGGTGGTCAGTAGTATAGCCTAGAGACCAATTGAATCATTGTTTGAGGACTCGATAGGTCTTTCAGAACCCCGATTTGGGGGCTCAACTCAGCATTCACGGCAAGAGTCGCTGTGGGGGACAGGAAATAAATGAGGGTCATATTGGGGAACGAGGTAAGATCGGCACAGGCCTAACTTGACCAATCTATACATAGTCAATTTACATGAGTTACGAAGGCCAAAGTACTTGCTGATAGGAACAATCATTCACTCACAGTGAGAAATGATATAATGATTCACTTTAAAAATGTTGAGAGGCAAGCCACGAAGTTGCGATCGCCCCCTCTCCTTAGCTGTCTCACTCATTCTGCTAGCGGCTTCGGCGCTTGATCTCCAATTCGGGGTTTCCACTTGGAAATGCATAAGATGAGCATAATACCTGTCATAACTCATCACGAAAGACAGAACGTAGATATCCTGAATCTTCCTGCCTAAACAGAACATAGTGGCTCTTATCTTGACACGTTCACTATCCCACCTCCGATAACCTCTTACCCAAGTCACCCGCCGGCGGCCGGATATCGGCCCCGCTCCTTACACTTGTCACACGGACAGTGGATGCGGGGTAGTGAGACAGTCGGAGTCCTCCCTCCACTCGGAGTCCACCGCTCGGAGCCCACCGCCTCTTTGTCACATCAGGAAAGTTTCCGCTACTCCGTACAGCGCGGCTCTTGATTGAACTCTGCTCTTGACAACCTTCATCTTTACAATTTGTTACCTTTTCTGCTGAAACTATGGCTGATTCCAACTCTATTTTCAAGTCCTTTGCCTATCCTGGCAACCATGAGAAGCTTGCAAGCTTACCGCCAACGCAAAACTTCATTGACAATGAGCTCGTGACCTCCAATGCGACACAATGGATTGACGTACACGACCCTGCAACAAACGAACTCCTAACACGAGTCCCTGAGAGCACCAACGATGAATTGAAGGAGGCAGTCCGGTCTGCAAAGGCCGCGTTTCCAGCCTGGAAGAAGACCAGCATTATCAAGAGACAACAGATCATGTTTCGACTCACCCACTTGGTCAGGAAGCACATGGATGACCTTGCCACCAGTATCGTGACAGAGCAAGGAAAGACGTTTGCAGATGCCAAGGGCGATGTTCTGCGCGGTCTCCAGGTGTGCGAAACAGCCTGTGGAATCACCACGCAGCTGACGGGCGAAGTGCTCGAGGTGGCAAAGGACATGGAGACTCGGTCTTACCGTCAGCCATTGGGAGTTGTGGCAGCCATCTGCCCATTCAACTTTCCTGCCATGATTCCTTTGTGGAGTCTGCCTATTGCCACTGTCACGGGAAACTGCATCATCGTCAAGCCCTCTGAGCGTGACCCAGGGGCCGCCATGATGATTGCAGAGCTTTGCAGAGAAGCTGGTTTCCCACCTGGTGTAGTCAATGTCATCCATGGTGCCAAGGATGCCGTTAACTTCCTTCTTGATGAGCCCGAGATCCAGGCCATCTCCTTTGTCGGCTCCAACAAGGCCGGTGAATACATCTACCAAAGGGGAACCACCAATGGCAAGCGTGTGCAAGCCAACCTGGGCGCCAAAAACCATGCTCTTCTTAGCCCCGATGCCAACAAGAATCATGCTCTAGACGCTATTGCAGGAGCGGCTTTTGGAGCTGCTGGACAGCGATGCATGGCCTTGAGCGTGTTGGTCATGCTGGGAGACGCCAAGGAGTGGCTGCCAGATCTCGTTGACAAGGCCAAGACCTACATTGCTGGAAGTGGTTTCGACCCCAAGTCTGACTTTGGTCCTGTTATCACTCCCCAAAGTCGGGAGCGATGCGAGGCTCTCATCACAAGTGCAGAGAAGGAGGGTGCAAGAATCGTCTTGGATGGACGTGGATACAAGCCCGAGGGTTTCCCCAATGGCAACTGGGTAAGTCTCAATTATGGAAAATGTTGGCAATCAACTAACTTGCTCGATTAGGTCGGCCCAACCATCGTCGCCGGCGTTCGTCCGGATATGGAGTGCTACAAGGAAGAGATCTTTGGCCCTGTCCTGCTGTGCATGGAAGAAGAAAGTCTCAAAGACGGTATTTCTTTGATCAACGCCAACGCCTGGGGCAACGGAGCTGTCATCTTTACCAACTCCGGTGCAAAGGCCTCCTTGTTCCAGCAAGAGATTGATGCCGGCCAAGTTGGTATCAACGTGCCGATTCCTGTGCCGCTCCCTATGTTCTCCTTTACTGGAAACAAGCGAAGCGTGGCTGGAACTGGTCTTGCCAACTTTTTATGGCAAGGATGGGTTGAGGTTTTACACTCAGTGGAAGACTGTCACTTCATTGTGGCGATCCGAGGAAGCGAGTACTGGAGAGAAGTTCACAACCATCACGGCAGCGGAATAAGTGTTGGCATTGTACTAGTCTTTAACAATGGCGATCAAAGCTAGTAATTGATGGTATTAAAGATAACAATGACTCCCAAGTTGTGCAGAAGTGGATAATTGCCAACGCACGTTTCTCACACCTGTTTCCTCTTTTTGTTGACAATAATGACACGTCATATTCAATAAAGAGTACTAACAATAGTAACAGAAACCCGTTTGTCAATGCAGAACAATACTCATGTCAAACGCTCTGAGGTGTGTGAACAAGTACGTCGTTGGCTGAAAAGTGAACAAAGTATCTGTTCGCCACCAGACTACATAAGAGGGCGTTCAGTGATTTCTTTCCAGTATCCAGAACTCAAACTACTCAACAGCCATTCCTTCTCTAAAGCAAGAATCGGTCTTATTGACTCGAAATGTGGCGACCACTTTCTAATACCTCCGTCTCGTGGGGTCTGGCAAGTTGGCAACTTCAGAACCTGACGAGGTACCCTGGAGTTAGAGTTCGGTGGAACGCACGTGACAGCACGTGATACCCATCCAGGTTTATCCTCCACCACTCAAAACACCCTGGCAACCTTGATCCTTGCAACGCGTCACCACCTTGTTCTTCAATCAAACATGGAGCGCAGAAACGTCTACCTCGAATACAAGAGAGATACCAAGTATCTTCTCTATTGGCTAATAAACATTTCGAATCGGATCATCAAGACGTCCAAAGATGAAGCCGTCGAAATCAATACGACGGGTCAGACGACCGTGGCTGGCCTCATCGCCATGTCCAAACTCATCGCACAGCATGACGAACCGGTTCCTGGTGCGATTTTCCGGCTTTTTGGATCAATCATTCAAGCGAGAACAACCATCAACAGCGCTTTTCATCAGTTGGTCGGCGCAAACGAAGATGAAGATTTGAAACGCAGTAACGCTTCACACAAACACTTTATCGACACCCTCCGGCAAGCGTTTTCCATCTTAGGAGGCGACTCGTGGAGACAAGATCAGAGCAAGCAGGTCTCTGAGGACGAACAGGATGTGGAGCAAGTCATTGTTGCAAACATGTTCAAGAACTTGCCTGTTGAGGCCGACGACGATGCCTCGAGCGAAGAGGATGAAGAGGCCCAACCTGCATCAGCACCGCGGAAGATGTCAAGAAAACCCGGAAAGGGCAAGAAAGGCAAGAAGGGCAAGAAGTCGAAGAAGCAAAAGAAGACCAAGAAGACGACTAATGCTGCCGACGCCGACAAGGACGAGATTCCGATGGAGAGCGTTCGCATCATCGAGGACGCGGACGGCATCATGACGGACTACCTGATGGCTGTTTACACAGCTGTTAATGAATGGATCGATCTGAGGACGTACGTTCAAGGTCTCTGGAAGGAGGTTGCTTACCAAGGTCTCAACGGCGCCGTGGCTGGTGCCGTTTCCAACATGGCTGTCTCGATGATCAAGCAGACTAGCTCTGCTATCTTTGTCGACTTTCCGGGGCACGATTCATATGAAACCATTATGAAGACGATCACCCGCGGCGACCCTAACGAGGCACAAGGAAAGTTCACTATTGCAAAGTACGCCGTTGACCCTCAGGGGAGAGTTCAGAATAAGCCCGAAGAGACCGCAGTGGATGTCAAAGAGCAGTTCCTCATCTACGCTTACCAAGACCTTGTGGATTTCGTCACAGATTTCCAGCTCAACAGAAGCGGCAAACCCACGAAAGCAATGCAAGCCAAGATTGTAAACTGGGATCCCAAGTTCAACCTGAGAAAAGCGACAAAGCAGCAGCGACTTGATTGGCGCCGCTCTTATACCATCAAATGGCTTTACGACCTCGTCAACGTGTACTCGTCGATTGTGGTACAGAGGAATACGATGAAAGGCGAGAAGCATGTCTATGAGCAAGTCGATTGGTCAGCCACTGGCCCTTGGGCAGTTCACCGACGCTTGTATGGCCTCAACGAATTCGCCGGCGAGATAACGACTATGGCCATGAAAAAGCCTGGTACTGACCCCCGAAAGATGATACAGCCTCATCATGTGTTTCAATTGCAATGTATCATCGATGCATTCACGGTCTCGAGAGGATGGTACCTCAGTACCTTGCAAGGACATGTCTTGGAAGCACCAGCTCCTGGATTTCGACCCAGACGAGACGTGGACCTCTTCCTAGACCGGGAGAACAAGCGGTTTCCAAGAGGCTATTGCGCATCAGTGCAGATTGTGAAGCAAGCTCTCACAAAGGACGGCGATCGACCCGAACTACAGAATATTTTCGTACTCCTTCAGATGGAGATGGAGGACTTTGTGAATTGGCTCGGCGAAAGTAAATACATGTCCGGCTTGACAACGATACCCCCATCCCGGTTCTCCGACCATGACTCGAATGGCCTATGGGAGTATTCCCCATTTCTCTGTGGTGTTGGCCTCATGGAAGGTCTCGAACTTGCATACATCATGGGCATGTCACTTTGGGATAAGATCCCCGAGCCGATGTTGCTTATTCACCTACACAACATGCTTGTGCAAAAAGGCTATTTGACACGACCTGTCGGGTTATTCCAGACTCTTCACGATTTAATGACAGAGTCGTTCTTCGCAGGTGGCCGTGCGCCAACTTCAAATTTCAGTCAAGCCCTCCTCAAGAAAGTCGGTGAAAAAGGGCGCTGGGTTTTTCGAAATCGAGGCGACAAAAACGCGAAAGAGCATGGCCTTACCAACGACATGCATAAGCACCTTGATCCCGTTGTCAACCGATTCTACCAGCAAAAGCCGACCTTGTTGCTTTGTCGTCAAGCAGAATGGAATCCGGACGCGATACCTGATGAAGAACTTCACTTTGGCACTGTCATGTTCTTGCGTCGACTTGCTTGTCTGAACAAGTCCAAACTCAAAGATTCACCACTTTTCCTCAGAGCCAAGGCGGCTGGCATAGATGAAGATGCGATACTGGAAATGGCCGACAAATTGGCCAATATCAGGAAGACCGAGGCAGGGGTCCCCCAAGAAGTCATCGACTCAATCACGCCAGAAGGGTACCGAAGCATGGCGCCTGGAAGTTTGGACATGGCCACTGGAGCAGCGCGAAAGACTTCATCTCAAGTCACCGGCCGTGATCTCCTCACGTTCGCTAGAGCTGACATTCTAAGCGATGTTGCCGGCATGCGACCATTCCTCAGCTTCAACTACCTGTCTTCGGTCGTCGTCTTTTTATGGGTATTTGCTCAGATGGAGGATCGTCTTTCGAAAGCAAGAAACCGATCGTATATTGATGCGTACGAGAGACCTGGACCAGGGGATGAGCGAATCACACTCGTACTTCTGGCTTTGGCGGATCAGGACCAGGACTGCCTAAAGATCATGGGTGAAGCCTTCGAGGCCTGCCGTTCTGGGTATATGGACTATATTTACTGGGATGATCTCCAGACGGAGCCAGAACTAATGCCGAGACCGAGCGATTCAGGTCCAGAAGCATGTGTTGTGATGTAGTAGGGTGAATGGAGTTGGTTCTGTGTACAAGACCACATCGGATTGTTGCATCAGCTTGTATTGTACGAGTACGCGTATTATTATACTGAATAGGTGTCGTACAGAAATAAGACCCGGTTTGCCTCGGTACCTGTTGAAATGTACCATGCAGTACCCACCTGCCGGTAATACCCACCTGCCGGTAAGCCAAAAAAA
>NKCK01000348.1:0-28891 GCA_003946995.1 Fusarium oligoseptatum
TTTTTTGGCTTACCGGCAGGTGGGTATTACCGGCAGGTGGGTACTGCATGGTAGTGCTCAAGTCGGCCTGCCACCAGCCATCATCCCTCTTCCAGCACTGCCAGTTGTGAACAGTAAGGCCCTTGCCTCGAATGGCAGCCAGGAAACACTGGCCGTATCGATTCTCGCAGTAGCCCTGGAACTTGAAAGAAAGTCTCTTGAGACCGCCGTCGCCCCAGGAGCCGTTGCACTCCCAACCGTCAGCCATGGCGGCAGGGGCAGAAGCAGCCACGAGAGCTGTGATGGTTGCGAGGGAGAACTTCATGTTGAAGATGGGGTTTGAAAGATGTTTGTAAGGTAGTTGATGGATGCTTTATGTTGCAATTGTTGTTGGTGTTGATAAAGAAAGATCATGTCTTCGTTCTGCCTTTTTATAATCCAAGTCCTCATTATGCACAGCTCCTATTTCGCCTGAGATGTTTCACTCAACTTACAGGACCTTCTGTAAATGGTAGGATATTGCGCCTGGGACTATACATTCCTAAAGAAGACCTATCTTTCATGTAGATCATAGTGCTGACTGCAAGGGGTCCAGTCAGATCTTCATTTTGACTGCAAGGGGCTTCCCTCGAGGATAGTATCGCCTTTCTTAATATGTCGTCTTTGTCCTACCTTTTCTATGTCCATCATTCCACACACACTAATTCCGCGCTTCCTAGAAAGTCTCTCAACCAAGATACGCCTGTCCTCAAATCGAATGTTGGCATATTCCTCTTCGAGACTATCTTGTCCCTTTCACTTCTGAAACCTCTCACTTGATGAGCATGCGAGGAAGTGAACTTTTTGCTACCAGTATGTCGTCAGTGGCGCCCTTATCGTAGGGCTCTGCACCGATCGTCAACGCTGAGAGATCCTGTCATCCGTCGTAACATAGGGCGGGGGCGAGGCGGTGTCGCGTGTTTGACGAGATCGGCATCTCAGGACAGCTTTCAACTGCCGCAATCCTTGTTGGCGGGACGTGCCGAGATCTGATATGCCCAGTTGGAGCATTCCGACTGGCTGCCACCTGCACGACTAATGCCGTCAGCAGCCATGTCAGCTCCAGCCTTGGCTCTCCACAAGATAGATCGGCAACCTACCATTTTCGTACAACTCCAAGCGGGAAATAAACCCTAGAAAGACATAGCTTAGAGTATGAAGGATCCTAAATACAAAGGATAGGGGCGGAGCATGACTTCTCAGGATTCTATTGTCTCAGACCTCAGGCCTCTTTGTGCTGTGCCTCAATGATCGACATTAGTACGGACAAAAGACCTTCCGCTTACTGTCGATGCCCTCCGTCGCCGTGTTACATCCATCTAGGCTCCTCTAACTGTTGTGAGATTTGCAGGACGTATCAAAGGGAAAAGAGAGCGTGCACAATTACTCGCTACGCCTTGACGCACTGCGAGGCTTAGACCTACCTGAAGAGGATCAGGTGTTCCAATTCAAGCCATATTCTACGAGAGGCAAGGGACTATAGTAGTAATGGCCAATTAGGCGAAAATCAAGAAGGGTTAGGAACTGCCTAATATAGAGAGGCATAGGGATCTTTTTAATGCAAATAAGCATAATGTAACCTTGCTGCGCCCGCTCAAATGGCCTATGGAGCGAAATACCTACCGAAAAACAAACTATAAGGCTACTGATCCTGAGACTCACAGTTATTTCTGATTTTTTATGAGTAGGTTGTGGGCGAGGTGGTGGATTTGGTAATGTGTTGTGTGGAAACGAATAAGACGCCGCCAGGGCAGTGATAGTTGAAGCCGGGATAACTGGGTTAGAAGATTGGGCTAGAAGATCGAACGTGGCATTTAAGCCATATGTGTCAGTAAATTCGGTGCTTCAGAATGAAATTCATGCTAACAGTGAGTACAGAGCTCTCCAGGCCTCCATAATAGTGTATGGTGCATGGAAAGCTTCTACTGCACTCAAAAACATCGATGGTAGTTATAGGGTAAGCTCTGCTTCTTGGGAATTCTCACTGTCGTCTCCCAAGACACCAACCGGCCACATTAGGGACTTATGCTGACAGAACTCCCGGGCCTCGATATCTGGACTATTAATGGCTTTTGGTTGGCACGCTGTTCCATGTAATAGTCGGAGCAGTCAGTTTACCTTAGTTCTGGCGATGACTGGCTTAATTTACATGAAATCTGAAGCAATGTACAAGGCAATCAATCCGTACTAGTTATCACCTCGGCACAAGCCGAAGAGTACGACCTCAATTGGCTTTCCTCGCGATGCACTAATTTTTATTTTGTTCCTGGTAGGCGAGATCCATGAATCATCATCTGTAGAGTCCAGATCGATCTAGGGGCTGTGTCCGCAACAGTTGTACAACACATCAAAATTAAGCGAACCGAATCTTTGGACGTCGCACTCAGTATCACAGAGCGAGCTCCTGCTTTAAATCAACCTGACATATCAATAAAAACTCCACGTCGTCTATTCCTCAGCTCAATACCTATCAAGCGCTGTTTCTTCCTGGCCAGCCACCACCGCCAATCGCTAAAGCTTCGCGTACCCAACCGGAATGCCCCTTACCTCATTCGGAGGATCGACACTCTAGCTCTGACGTCAGTGGAACCCGAAGCGACCACAACTTGTCTTGGCTGACCCTGATTTGGGACGAATCCGCGGGCAGCTGAAAGCTGATGTCTCAGCCTTGACCCAATAATGACCGCAGACATGTCGTCAAGGCAGGTACATGGCGTAGTGATGCTCGGATCCGATGATGTAGGATGTCTGTGGACGGGATCTTGGTACAAGCTCTCATGGACTCTTAAATAGTGCCTTTCCCAAACCAAAGACCTGTGTTTATTCACACCAAGTACAGAACTTAACTCAATACTCTCTGTTCATTCAACAAACCGCAAAAATGGTGATTCTCGTTACTGGTGTAAGCATATCTACCGTGTTCCCCAAGATCTCGCTAACAGCTATGAAAGGGCGCCGGCTTCCTCGGCCGTAACCTAGTGCAACTTCTTCTCGACCACAATCACGAAGTAGTAGTCCTCGACTCGCTATGGACAGGTTCACGTAGCAACTTTGATGGTCTAAGAGGGAACAAGAAGCTACGATACATCCAGTGCGCGAATCCGTCTTATTACCTTCGCTAGTATTCTAACATGTGTAGATCGGATGTGAGGGACCCTCTACCCTCTATAGTCGGAGTCGACCAGATCTATCATCTGGCATGTCCTGCAAGCCCAGTACACTTCGAGACACAGCCCATAGATATCTTACAAACTTGCTTCAACGGAGCGACGAACGTCTTGGACTACGCTGTCAAGCACAACGCTCGAATACTACTAGCCAGCACCTCAGGTACCGATTAGCCAGCTGCTCAAGATCTGTCATATGCTAACAGTGCACGAAAGAGGTTTATGGTGACGCTCAAATCCCATGTCAATCAGAAGACTACCGAGGGAATGTGAACTGCTTCGGGCCACGAGCCTGTTATGACGAGGGCAAGAGAGTCATGGAAGCTCTCGCATACGGGTACCATCTTGAACACGGACTCGAGGTTCGGATCGCTCGCATTTTCAACGCATACGGGCCATTTATGTCAGAGTCTGACGGTCGAGCTGTCCCCAACTTTATCATGGCAGCATTGAAGGGAGAGCCCATGACCATTTATGGAGACGACACTCTACTAGATGCTTCCAATTCGCCAAGGACTGCGTGGAAGGATTGGAAGCACTCATGAACAGCGACTACTCCAGTCCTGTCAACATTGGAAGCGACTGCGAGGTCCAAATTAGCGAGATTGCAGAGACGATCGCCCAAGTCGTTGCATCGAAACTGGGACACCGGGATCCCGTGCCGATTAATCTGCTACCAGCAAGGGAGGACGACCCTATTAATAGAAAACCAGACACGACGCTCGCGGAGACTGTTCTTGGATGGAAGCCCAAGGTTTCCTTACAGGAGGGCATTTCAACGACAGTCGATTGGTTTATCGAGAGGGAGGGCGAATTGGTGAGCAGACTATAGACAACGGAAATGAGAATTTATAGATAGCTGGTCTCATGAAGCGAACAAGCGAGTGTAATAATTTTCCTTCCATCTTAACAATGACACCCGTCATGGTCTAAAGGTGCGCTCTGGCGGCCGTGCTCCTAACAGCCTCAGCCATCACTTCAGTAGCCATCAAGACCTCCTCATCCTGACCTGTCCACCCAACTACTTGGAAACTGCAAGGAGCACCATGAGAAGCTTCTGGATCGTCTTAAGAGAGAGTTTGGTCAGATAAATCATTTGAGCGGGCCTAAAAGAAAAGGGAAACTTACAGCCCTCCATGGTCTGTGAGTCAACGGCCTTGTCTGCTTTCAAGAAAGGGATGACGGAGGCAGGACACTAGATGATTCGATAGTAGTTAACAAAAGTTTCTTGGAGTCAGTTTGTCAGTCACTCACATCAAGTAGATTCCAAATCATGGTGTACCAAGGCACGCCATATTTCCCATGAGGCACAGCCGTTCCACGAGACCCAGGACACAACAAAACATCAATCTCATTCTCCATCCAGACTTTATGCCACGCATAACGGTAATCCTCGCGATCACGATTAAAATCCCATAGGTCGTCCAAAGTAAACTCTCGCAGCTCAAGGCCCGAAGCAGCACTGACATGGAGCAATGCTTGGATTGGCTGCTCATCTCCGTCTGCGAGAATTTGCATTATCTGGTTCTTGTTATCGAGCTTTGTTGAATTCGCAAAGATCAAGGCAGCCTGGGCGAGCGGCAAGGGAGCTGAGATGGGCTTGACTTGGTGACCTGCTGCTCTCAAAGCCCGAGCTGCTGCATCCAAGGCCCGAGCAACAGGTGGGAAAACGGGGAGCTCAGAGTCTCCAGTCCAGTAACCGATTGTCAACTGCTTCTTTCTCGGGACATCCCTCCACGGTATGCAGAGAGCTGTCGAGTCACGAGTCCAGGGCTCCCTCTGGATCACCGTCTTGCAAAAGAGGGTCAAGTCTCGAGCACTCTGAGCGTGTGGTCCCAGGCTGGGAGCAACTCCTGGCCAACCTTTGGGGATAAGAGCCTGTTGGCCGCTCCAAGGAATACGTTGGGCCGTCGACTTGAACCCAAAAGTGCCGCAGCATAGAGATGGAGCTCGTATGGAACCTCCAATATCGGTGCCCACGCCGAGCAGGGATCCTCGGAAGCCAACTAGCGCGCCTTCTCCTGAGCTGCTTCCGCCTGGGGTGAGGCTCAACTTGTGCGGGTTCAAAGTGTAACCGAAGACATTGTTCATGCCTTCACACACCTAGTGCATGTTAGTCACTTCAGACGCCTGAGGGGCAAAGGCTAGAACGCACAAAGAGGGTCTGGGGGACGTTGGTTTTACAGTACAACACTGCACCAGCCTCCAGGAGCATATCCACAATAACCGAGTTTCTATCAGCCTTTGGCTTGGTCAGATATGACACGAATCCGAGGGTAGCCGTTTCGTCCTTGACCATCAACGTGTCCTAAGATGCGAGAACATTAGTGTGCTGCGCCAACCATCATTTGCTTCTCCAACGTCAAAGCAATGCTAACAATCCACTGACCTTGAGGCTGATTGGCATCCCGTGAAATGGTCCCATAGGCTTCCCCTCTTTGGCCAGGAAGTCATCACACTCCTTTGCTCGGTGCAAGGCCTTTTCAAAGAAGATTTCCGTCAGGCAATTCGTCTATGACAGCATCAGAAATCGTACACAATACCCAAGCTTGAGAAAGGACCTGCAGACCAGCTGCTGTGCCGCGGCAGCACGCTTGCAGAAGGCAGTTGTAACCTCGACCGACGAGATGGCCCCGGTGGCCATCATATCGATCAGCGTGGACGCATCGTACTTTTCAGTAATCTTGCGCTCTCTCTGATAAAGTATGGTTGTTTGATTGAGAAGATCAAAGGCGCTGGCTTCCGAAGTATGGTGGACTTGGTTGGTGATGTTGTCTGGGAGGCGCCATTCAGGACGGATCTGAGCATAAAGATGGGCTCGCTTCGCCTCAACAAGTGCGTTCCAATCCGCAGAAGGCATATTGATAAAGGGTCATGTAACAAGTTCTAGGTATGAAGGTAGATGGGGCCAGTTGAGGGGTTCTTGGGGAGTTGTTCGAAGAGAGGTCCACGACGAGGACTCTGAGGTCATCATTTATAACGTCAGCCCCCGCCTTTCCGGGGGTGCGCAGAAGGGCTGGTGCTGACATTAGACGTTTAGCACAACCTCACAGGACGAAGTAGACGCTCGATCTTGTCTGTCGGTTATCCCGGCTTCAACTATGATAAAGAACACATTTGAAGTAGACGCTCAGATGCCGAGGAAGGATCAACCCGACCGAGGCAGAAGAAAACCAAGACCCGTCATGACAATTAATGATCGGAGTTTATTGATTTGTAAACTGTCAAATCCGTGCAACGAGTTGGGGGTTGGAGGATGGGGATAAGCCAACAGGCCTAATTAGGCAATTTCTAGAGAAGCGATCATTGTATCATGCATGCATGCACCACACGAACAAGACAAACGTTGAGGTGTGTGACCCCTGTCAATACCATCTCGTTGGCACCGGGGACATGAAAACCCCGGTGGTGGGATGGCCGATGAAGAACGTCACAAGAATCCCAAGAGATGTGTTGGATGTGTTGGGTACATAATGGTCCATATGATAGGCCTCGGGGGATGGGAATTGTCAGTATCGGTGACCGGGAGGGAACATGCCATGTTGCATAATCCTCGGTGGGATCTGTATCCATGACCCTAACAGACGCTATCCCAAAGCTGACCTTTATGGTACACAAATATTCTATGACCACCTTACCTGTTCTCCTTTCTCACTGAAAAATTCGAGGTCCTTTCTAATACCTGTGTCCTTTAGACAGACGCCTTAGTTTTCTTCTTTCATGGGGTTATAATGTTTGTGGTTATGAAGAGGCTTTTATTTTCAACGATTCTGGTCGCTGACACCCACTTGTTGACTGACCCCTGGTTGCTTCCGGACCGACGGCCGGCATTCGGGGGCTCCGGAGCCCCGAGCATGAGATCCACGGAGGCTCCGACGTAGATGTCAAGGCCTGCTTTAGGTGATTGAGGGCCGCCCAGCTGTCATTCTTAGTACTCTCAACTACGAGGGAGCCAATCTCGGGTCGCGACTGACGCTACCGGTCTCCACTGATTTGAATTGACTCGAGTTGTTAACTGCCCGCCGCCCACCTGTATAAGAAACGGAATGTTTCTCAAAGGTAGTCTCATACATTCCCTTTCAAGCCTAATAACCATTCCCCTAACTCGTCTTTTCTGTCTCTAGATTCACATCCACACTAGTGCCTGCGTTATGCCTACTCTTGCTATCGCTGGCGGCACCTCAGCCAGTCTTGGTCGAGCAATCGTCACTGCCTTATTATCCTCCCAACGTCACTCTTTATGGAACACTGTGATACTCTCCCGATCCCAAAAAGTACCCCTCTGGCTCCGCGCCATCGACAAAGACGGCTCACGTACTCAGATTTGTGCAGTCGATTACCTCTCCACCGACTCTCTGGGGCAGGCCTTGAAAGGCGCCCACACGGTCGTCTCGGTCACCTCGGCTCTCGACGGGACTCAGGCCCAGATACAAAAGAATCTGCTGCATGCCGCCGTCAAAGAGGGCTGCAAGCGATTTGCACCAGCGCAGTGGGTGTTTGGGCCAAAAGGCGAGACGAGTATCCAAACCACGAGATCGTTCTTTGAGGGTGTCTGGGATGAATGCCTCAAGTACGAGGAAATTGAGTGTGCAAAATTCAACCAGGGCGCATACATGAACTACATAGGTCATGGAATCTACCCAACTCCTTCAAAAGTAACCGATGATGCAGCTCTCGAGTTAATGTCGGTGGGACACGGGTACATGCCTGGCGAGGACGAGGCGTGTCAAGGCTTGTTGAGGCAAGGAGACTTGGCAGATGGCTCAGGTGGCTTCCTAATCGGGCTTCACAACGGTATCGCAGAGCTTCCTGTCAAAGATGACGGCTCCTGGCCCCGAATCACCATGACAACATTGAGAGACGTCGGTCGATTCTTTGTGGCATCTCTCGAGTTGCCAAAGTGGGAGGAACACATGAGCATGGTCGGTGAGACTCTCACAATGGGCGAACTTCTTGCACACGCAGAAGCCGTTACCGGAAAGAAATTTCTGGTTAACCGACTCACACGGGATTATCTCGAAAGGAGGCTATCAGAACTTGCGCCTGACGACTACCTGGCGCAGATGTGGACAGAATTTAAACTCGCCTACACCCGCGATCTCGACGATGAGATGGTCTTGAAGCCCGTGGTCAATGAGCTTTGCCCTGAAGTGCAGCCCATGGGAGTGCGCGAGTACATGGAAAAGTACTGGGTTAGAGAGTAGAAATGGTAGACAACTCCATGAGCCCCCCTCTGTTATGGGAAATAATGAAATGGGCCACCTACTTTAAGGGATTTCTACGCCTCTTTGTTAGTGCATCCCGAGTATTTATTCGCAATATGAATATAGACACAGCACATCGCCGCGTTTATGGAGGCTTCAAGGCAAAAAAATATAGTAGCGGAGGGAGCTGAAAACTGCAGGACAGGGGACGCCACCTTTTAATGCACGATGATGTGTCTCCAATAGAATTGATGTATGTGGAAAACAGGTTGAAAATGACTCAGCTGACCTTGGGACACGAGTTGACTTCATTTTCTTCCCAACTTCTCACTTTGGGCAGAAATGGACGAGGATACCGACTACTACCGTATTCTGGAGGTAGACGACTCGGCAGATGAGGCGACAATCAAACAAGCAGTCAAAGCAAATTATCGACGTTTGGCACGAGAGCATCACCCTGACAAGAATCCGGGTGACAAGAATGCCACTGCAAGGTTCCAGAAGGTATGCAATTTTCACGACTCATACGTTACGGGCCTAACAGCTCTTCAGATTCAACATGCCTTTGACATTCTATCCAATGATGGGAAACGCAAAGAGTACAACGAGGGGAGGGCCGGGCGCAGAAGGGAGGCAGCCGCCCGTCAGGCCAGAGAAGCTGAGCAGCAGCGGAATCGACAGCAGCAATATGACAGGCAACGCCGACAACAGGAGTATCAACGTCGACAAGAAGAACAACGGCGCGAGCAACAAAAACGAAGAGACGAAGAAGCGCGGCGTCAACGAGAGGAACAACATCGACAACAAGAAGAACAGCGTCGACGACAAGAAGAACAACGGCGACAGCAACAGAAACGAAGAGAGGAAGAAGCACGGCGTCAACGAGAGGAACAACGCCAGAGAAATGAACAACGTCGTCAAGACGAGAAACGCCGGTATGACGAACAACAGCGCGCCTGGGAGCAACGTCAAGCCCGAGAGGACGCAGAAAGAAAACCTAATCCTGACGTTGGGCAACCGAGGCGCCCCAAATCTGGAGTCCCAACGCCCATGAGTCGCTTGTTTGGGTGGATTCAGTCAAACGGGACACGCGCCCACTGGTGGTTGCTCCCCTTCGTTAGTGTATGGATTGCATGGTCTCTCCTTACCCCCGAAGCATCACCTCCTCTAACTCCTTTGCACGAGATGGTGAAGGAACTTCGGATTAGCCAAAGCCTTGACAAAGTACAAACCAGTTTTTACTGACAAGTACAATTTGCCTTACGAACTGCAACTGATGGAGCCTCTTGTCGGGGCTTTGATCGATCCTGCAGGCCGTTCATCTGTTGACAGGTACTGGGACTGTTCAGCCAATGCAGTCGATGGGGCCGTCGAGGCATTTCTAGTCCCCAATCGCCTAATTGCAGAGGTCAACAGGACAATTCGGGCGGCCATACTTCAGCTGAATGGAATGAATCCTCGTAAGCTCTCTTTCTTCTACCGAGTCACAAGGGTTCATACGGCAAAAAGAAGCCGGACATTGGACAAAGAGGCTCGCCAGGTGTTGAGTCAAATGGCAAACTCGATTTGTGAAGCCCTAGACAAGGCCCTCACAACATTGAAGATAACCGAACACAGCCTCGGTATGCTGCTAGAGACGCTTCAGGTTATAGTCGTTTCGAGTTATGGCAAAAGGGTTCAAGATAAATTTCCTGGGGAGGATCTAGGGGCAGTGGTGGTTTGGGAAGCCATCTTTAACAAGCTCTCGCCGACCCTCCTTGAAGGAAGCCCAACAGGGTCAACTTCTTTCTACGATGACGCGAGGCAGGTCAGGGAGGTAATCACGAATGCGAAAGCGACCATGAAGGCTCTACAAGACAGACTTTTGGGATTTCAAACGGCACTGCATGACGCACCGCTCAGTGTGGTTGAAAACACATTGGAGCTATACGCGGGAGCGCTATACGTGGACTGGTACCGATTGAGAACGATTCAGGCTTATGAGAGTAGCAGGCAAAAGCGAATTCAGAGAAATAGAAGGATAGTTAAGTCGTTGATGCATGTTTAATGAGAACAACGTTGGGAGAGGGAGCGCATAGCAGACTTACACTATGGTATTGGGTAAACCGTATGTCTTCAGACTCGCGAGTGACATGTTTAGGTAGCCGACGACGATAGGACCGCTCTGGGCAGGGTCATGATTGATCAAAACAGTGTGATAAGCAAATGAAGACAGTCAGAATGTCCATAACTACCCTTCCTATATTTTATCAATGCTGGCTCAGGTTAAGCAATTACTACGCAAGATTATAGGCGAGAAACGAAGTAATATATGTTAATATTTACAGGTTACCTAGTGCACAAAAATATAATCTTCGCTTCACCTTTTATGATCGACATAACATCTCACTAAACCAATTGTACAAGTGCTAAATGGTCGATGGGTTGACTAAGAATCTAGTCTACTCTCGAACAACACCGCTTTAAAGTGTAGCCACGTTTCATATACCATGCATCCGCCATATTCTTTCAAGTACTTGACAGAAATTATCTTGCATAAGGGCACTCCCCCGGCCCGTGACACGCACTCCCATTGTAGGAGCCATCTTTATCACATGACGCATTATCTCGACCGCCACTTCCTCCACAGAAAGCCTGGTGACATTGAGCGTAAGCCGATTGCAATGTCCCCCAAAGGTAAACAGTCGACCATCTCTCCTGAACTGCTTCGCAAATTCCACATCGACAAGCTTGCCATGAGTGGCACGATCATCAGAGGTCAGCCTCTTCAGGTTCTCCTCCTTACTGCACCTGAGAGTGATTGGGATGAAATGGCAGCCCCGTTGAACAGCGCAGTTGAAGTATTCAAGGCCAACATCGCTTCCAAGCTCGTTTGCGCTTTGAAAGTCGGTAAAAATGTACGCCGAAGAGTGCGTTGCCGTATTCTCCACAAGCGACTTGAGGACGGTCTGACGAATGTCGCGGTGAAGGTCTTGATAACCTGGTTGATCACGGTCAAGGACGGCATCGGTCTGAAAGAGTGAGACCAGTTCTTTGGCTACCGTCGACTTGCCTGTTCCTGGGAAGGCGTTGATGTAAATGATGGGACCACGTGAGTCTAAGGCTGGATGTTCCATTTTGTAGAGTCTGTCACCGGTTCAACTTGACGTTTGCGATGGGAATTGTTTGTGATGGTGGTGAATAAGAAGAGAATACAAAAAGAAGAAATTACGGAGGCAGAAGATACTACCATGTATTGATTTAAATACAAAAAAATCCCCAACAAACTTTTTAAGGTCGGGTTCATCCCTCCTACATTTTCGAAGCTTAAATCTCATTCCGAAACTCTCAACATAGTTTCGGTCAAGCGAGGCACATGACAGCTCATCCAGATTCCAGCATCTCTCGGAGGCATATCTAAGTTGGTAGTGAAGTCGGGCTTGTCTTTTATCACTGACAAAGACATGACATTTAGAACTCTACTGGGATACCGCCCCATGGTACCATTGATAGCGGGATAATGCATTTCAGAAAAATATCTGCATATTCCCTTGGGCAGGGATATATAACGAGGTTGCAATGCTATCGAGGTGGAGATTGCCGGGGTGCAAATGGCTGCATCCCATGACTCCGCACTTGCGGTAATAGTTGAACATCTAGAGATTACGACGCTCCCTTAGCTATTCACATTCAACTTCCTCGTAGGCTCTACACTAATTTATACCATCACCATGGCAACTCCTTCAGTCGAAAACATCACCCCTGCCAAGGCTCCTGCAGACTTCCACCATGCTCAGCACTGGGCTAGCTTGAGAGCGGGGGTACGTTGAACCATCTTCCCAATCATTTCATATCCTAACTAGACATAAGGATACCTCAGACGGGGATGCGTCGGTGGAAGATGATGTCGCGAGCTCAACTGAGTCAATCTCGTCCAGCATCCTTCACTACCGGACCATCCATGGGAGAACTTATCATTCCGAGAGGGGAAATGCCCAATACTGGTAGGCTCTTGGCAGGTATCATTCTCAGTGGCTAAAACCTTTCAGGACCCCAAATGATGAGCACCATAATGAGTCGATGGATATCAAGTAGGTCTGCGTTTGTGGTGAATAAACAAACTAGTTAACAAGTCAAGTCATCACCTTCTCTCCCTCTCCCTCAACGGCAAGCTTCACCTTGCTCCGCTAAAGGATGACATCAAAGTGCGTTTAGCCCTGTAATGCTCGCTGTTACTGACGCGTCCTTAGAAAGTCGTCGATATTGGAACTGGCACTGGTAAGAGGTCTACCCCAAACTTCGCCAGTAGCTAGCGCTAATAATATCACAGGAATATGGGCCATGTAAGACCTCCTATCGCTCCCACCGGCCATCACTGACCAAGTAAGTGATTTCGCCGACCAGTATCCCAACGCCGAGGTGATCGGAACCGATATCTCACCAATCCAGCCCACTTGGATTCCTACAAACCTGAAATTGTGAGCATCGAGTTCTAACCTTGCTAGTTCAAACTGACAGAAGCAGCGAGATTGAAGATTGTACCCAAGAATGGACATTCGATCCGGAATCTTTTTGATTATGTACACATGCGCTATCTCTATGGCAGCATTAGTGACTGGTCCGCCCTGTTCAAGGAAGCCTTTAGAGTTTGTAAGCCTGGTGGTTGGGTTGAGAGCTATGAAGCTTCCCCTCGTATGGAAAGTGATGATGGAAGTGTCACTGAGACGTGCGCTATTAATGAATGGGGGAAATTCTTTATCGAGGGAGGGAAGAAGTTGAACCGCACGTTTGAGATTCTTGATAAGGATCTCCAGAAGAAGGGCATGGAAGAGGCCGGCTTTGTGGATGTCCAGACCTGGGACTTCAAAGTAAGCTACCCACAAGCCAGCAACCTTCCATCACATTGGGATCAAACACTCACTTTGATATAGGCACCTATCGGCGGCTGGGCTGGGGACCCTCGCCTCAAAGAGATTGGCCAGTTTGCTCAGGCTGCTCTCGAGCAAGACTACGAGGGTTATGTGCTTTTCATGGCCAACATGGTTCTCGGTTGGTCCAAGGAGGAGGTCTCGACGTATTGCGCCCAGCTTCGCCGTGAGATCCGCTCGGGCAGGTTTCATCCTTTTTATCGCCAGCGGGTTGTTTATGGCCGAAAGCCTGAGTAACCATGCATCATCTCGTATCTTTAGAATAAACAGGTGTTTGAAAATCATTAGCCCAAGCTAAACGCATGACATCGACATCGTTACTCGTAATATTCGAAACCTTCCGGTATCAAAGAACTCAGCTATCAGAGCTAGACTTCCCCGTCTTCTTAAAGTTCTCCTTCACCTTATCCAAATACCCATCAACCGTCAAAACATCCAACGCAACTCCAGCCAAACTCTTACCCACCGCAAGAGACTCGTTAAAGGCGCGTCTAGTCCCAGCCACGATCTCAAACTCAGGAGTATGAGGCCCGGTCGCTGGCGAAGTGCCATTGTCATAATGAATCCCAAAACCAGCGCTGATTGAAGGAAACTCGTGGCTGATGTTTCCCTGGTCGGTACTCGCTGAGCCCTGGATTGCCTTTGCCTTTTCCTCCTCCAAGGGTTCTCCGCCGAGCTTGGCGAACCAGGTTGAGTACGAGCGAGCCAGAACATCGTTCGTTCTCATTTCGGTGTAGCCATATGGGAGCTTGGTGAAGTTGAGCTTTGTTCCGGTGGCGACGGCGGCGCCCTTGAAGCACTGGTGCACACGCTCAGTCAAGTCGGACAGGGCTTCGACCTTGTTGGCTCGAAGCGCCCACATTCCGGTTGACTTGGCCGAGATGACGTTGTAGCGGCTCCCGCCGGACTTGATGTATCCCTGGATGATCTCGTCCCTGCGCGTCTGCTGGCGTAGCATGGCTAGTCCGTCGTATGCAAGGACTATGGCATCTTGGGCGTTGATGCCTTCCCAGGGGGAAGCGGCGGCGTGGGCTTCCTTGCCAGTGTACTCAATCTCAAACCTGGTGATGGCGGTGGTTGTCATCCAAGCAGTGTCACCTCCGTTACCGGGGTGCGAGATGAGGCTGATATCAACCTTATAGTCATCATAGGCGCCTGCATCCAGCAGCTTGATCTTACCGCCACCACCTATTAATGGAGTGTCAGCTTCTCAACACTGTATCTTCTCCGATTGAAGTGTCTGCCTACCTTCCTCGGCGGGTGTACCAAAGAGAACGACCTTGCCGCCTAGCTTCTCCTTTCGCATGATCTCAGCTGTTGCGAGAGCGCCGGATACAGAGGCCATAGCGATGAGGTTGTGGCCACAAGCATGCCCGAGGTCAACAAGAGCATCTATAGTCGACTGTGAGCTACCCAAGCGTGTCTGAGGGAGTTAGTCTGCTTACCATATTCGGCATTGAAGGAAACAACCGGTCCATCACCATCGCCTTCATACACAGCAACAAAGGCTGTACTAATGTTGTAAGCCGAGCGCGTGACCTTCCAGCCGTCCTGGTCGGCCATGAAATCGGTCAGGATCTTGTGAGCCTTGACCTCCTCGTACTGAAGTTCAGGGTTGTCGTGGATCTCCTTGTTGATGGGCCAAAGTTCCGGATTAATTGAGTCGACGTACTTGGATACGTCTTTCAAGTAGGTAGTAGAGCCGTCGTCAGCACGGCGCCCAATGGCAGCAGCTATAGCAGACTGGCAAACAGCCAGGGCAAAGAGTGCTCCCTTGTAGAACGTCATGGTAGAAGCAGTCCTATCCTCGGTGATGACTTGAAAGTTGGCGGACTCTGAGAGTAACCTACCTAACAACCAACTGCACGCGATTACCTTCCCTTTATACTTGATGCCCGGAGAAATATCAATCGAGTCCTCCCTAGGTAGGGACGGAAAACTAGCTTGAGCCGTTGCCGAGTGTTATTGCCGAGTGTCATGGCCGCCTTGCACGATGGGCTCGTATCTTTACTCCATTAGGAAGGACCTTGTTTATCAAACTCCGCAGTCACGAGAGGACGCATGCTAGTATAGTCTAAACTGCGAACGGGTGGGGGTTGAGGTTTTTTAAGAAGCAAGAATATAGAAGATGACATGCGTAATACTGGCATCCAACATAGGTCTAGAACTTATATATCTTTAAGTTATGCGAATTATAAACTCATCAGCTACAATACCATCCCACTAATTTCATTTAGAGTTATTCAACGCGACAACTGGTGCATTGACCAGAGATAGCGGTGTGTAATGAAAACAAGGTGGTTTAGGTTACACTGATGGCCCACTAGATGGATGCTACCCCGACTTATCAACGACGCTATCTAACGAACCCACGATATCGCTGGGTCTGAGATATGTGAAAATGTCGCTCATCCTGGCTCGCTTAGAGCTAGAGTCACGCGGAATCCGCGGGGCTAAGCAAAGTCGGGCAACACTTGATGCGATTACTTATCTACTACGCTTTCTTCTCATGTACATTAGCAATAGACATTTTTCTTATTAATAATATTCTATTTAAATTGGAGTTGTAGTAGAACCCTTAGTCGTAGATATGTATACAGTTTCCCCCAAGAAGACAACTACCCATGTGCAACCCTTCTGTATGGGCGTCTATACTTCAGAAAGGGATGTCCTTGACCTCGAAGACGTCGCCGGCCGTTCCAGAGATTGCATCTCCATGTCGACCGTAACGTAAATCTTTCGACTTGACGAGGCATCATCCAACTGTTCCCAGTCCCTATCTGATTTTACGTTGGGGATAATGCTCTTGTGCCGCCGTCCTGTCGATACTCCAACCTTGCTCGTCACAGTCGTCTTTCCCGCCCCTGTAAATGGTGTGACGTTGGATGATGAGTGTCCGTGGGATGAGTCGAAGTTGACCCAGTTCTTCAAAAGGCGCCGTAAGGAGGGTAGCGAGCCTGCGATAATACCCGTTCCTGACTCAAAGACGGACCATAACGCAATATTACCAACATTATCTGAGTATTTCAGGTCAGCCGAAGTATTTTCGCTCAAGACAAAGAACTTACATGGATAGTCTTTAGGGTCGGCATAAAACTTGATATAAGGAAGCCTCACAATCGTGGCAATGGATGCCCTAATTCAACATCAGGTAAGTAAATCTCCAATGAGTCAGTCCAGGAAGAACGGCCTTACAGGACACCTAATCCGAGGATAATACTAATAGAAACCTTGGTCGCCATCTTCATCTGAGCTTTATAGAGCATAAAGCCAGGCAAGATAGCACATATCCAATCCGTAGCCACAGCCGCAGCGGAGACGAGATAACTCAGACTCGTGATGACGATGGGAGGAGAACATGTTCCTGCGGATTTATCCCAGTTTACCTGAACAGGACGGCACATGGCAAAAAGTCCAATAATGACGATGATGGTAGAAATGCATGAGGCCGCAAGCGTAACCCATGTAATAATACGGTGGGTTTTGACGACTGCGATTCGAAGGAGCGTGACGCAGATGGATGCTTTGATGAAGACTAAAGAAGAGCAGTAGAATGTTTGGAATAGCCAAATGTGCTATTCGTTTCATGTGTGAGCTAAAAGCTGCTGTAGGGAAGGTAGTTGAAGCTTACCAGTTTACTCTTTTCCACGAGGTATTCATTCAGTCGCTCATCTTTCGCACCAAGTCCGTAGTAGGTCCCTTTAGATATGACACCGACAACAACCATGAATAGTATCTATGCGCCCTCGATAAGCTTGTCTTCCGGAGAAAAGGGGGGGAAATAGCGGCATAAGACTTACCCACCCGACTAGCATGAGGATATCATCCGTACTGAAGACCCCGTGCTTATATCGAATTCCACATCGCAGGGCGACAACTATTGCGGATGGGGGCGTGAGGAAGAGAGTAACGACGAGGAGTACAAGCCCAAGGCCCTGTGGGGTAACAGACGTGACATCTGGGCTGGCCGTCATGGTGGATATGGCACGATCAGTGGTTCCTGTATGTTGCGTTGCGTTGCAGATTGAACTCTGGACTCCCTTTTATTTCTCTCCCCTCATCCAACAAACTCTATTCCCCCTCTGTTTTCTTCCTCATCCATGGGTCGGAAGATTGGGATCTCCTTAGCCCTAAGCACGGAGTATCTCCCCCGCGATGAAAATTCTCTTCCCCGGCCGGAGGCGATCGTTAGTTTCTCTTTAGCCTCTAATAGCGTGCTTCAGCGCTGGGGATTACAGATAATCACATCTGACCAACTTGTCCAGATGGGGCAACAGTTCGTCCCGACTGACTCGCGCACTAACTAACTCTGGATGATGAATACCCAGCTTCCTTCACAGCCAGAGCATGCGGGAATAGGAAAATGAGCTTACGACAGCAAGGGTCCGTAACCTAAGAGGTCGCTCATTTAATTAGTATAAAGGATCTGAGGTTTAGTGAAATCGTCGGTTATCTAGTCCCTTGGCGTGTACGACACCATGCCCGAGACCTTTCGGCAGCGCGTTTGGGGCTGGATTGACAAATGTTTCAGCCAGAGTATTTTCCACCACGATTCAGTCTTTTTTTTTTTGGCGCTCAGCTTTATCATTCTCTCGCCTATTTCCTTGTGCCATGTGGCAGTCACCATGTGGCAGGCAGCCGCCATAAAACCCCTATCTCGTGCGTAGAAAGCCGAGGCTTGATCCGCCGCTCGGAACCAAGCCGCCACGATCCGTGACGATCAGGCTCGGACGCTAACAATTTTCGGTACAAGACGAGATTCAAGCCCTGTCACCTATGATGTTGATCACGGAGGGAGGTCAAAGCGAGGCTTAGCCTATTCCTTCGCTAGGCCAGAATGGTCTTGCGACCTGATGATTGAGCCCTCTCACGTTTCATGGCTGTTTACTTTGCATCGTCCCTGATCTCGGCCAGGTCTGGCATCTCATATGGCCGCTCAACATCCGAAATTTCAGTTAGTTACACGAGCATTGGGTGGCGTCCCCCCAACATCCCATGCCTGTCCCTGATGACAACGTCGCTTGGCCATGGACCACCAGACTCGATTATGTGGGCGTTCGCAGGCTATAATCGTGCCAGCATCATGAGCCAGAGCAACTCGGATTAAGTAGACCTTTACGCTTTTACCAGGCCGACATTGTTTCGTTGTCTGTACAGAATGCAATCCCCATATGGTAGAAGCTCAGCGTCGGCGTCGCTATCGAAATAACCTTACTCGTCATAAGAAATTTGCTTGCCATCTGGATTATTGCCACTCTGTTGCGTTGCGAAATCTTCTGCTGTCGCCACAGCACCTACATTGAAGCCTCTCAGGCCAAGCTTAACCGGATGTTCCATGCTCTCAAGAGCTTGAAGCAAGTCGGCGAGATTGACCTGTCTTTTCCCGAACGCGACCTCTTTATGAGATGATCAAAGCTCCAGCCGCCACTATCCAACGACCCGGCACGGGTCTATTCGACCGACCGTCCAATGCTCAGTTAGCCAGCGGTAGACGGCCCCAGAAACGAACTGTCGGTTTTCCTGGTTTGTTTTTCCCAGTGGCTCCCAATGATGAAGTGACTTGGAATCAGGCACGTATTTCTGCGACTTTTTCCAAGGGTGATGCTACACGAATGGAAAGAGATGGAGGTGATCGATGAACGCGAGGAACACGGTAAAAACTGATATCTGAACTCAATTCCCCTCAGACTCGCTTTGAAGTTGTTCAAATTTAGATATTTAACGCCTTGGCTCATTTCGCGGGACAATCAAAAATTTAACTCGTGTTAGCTGGTGAAAGTTTCATCCTTTCTACGAATAGAGGGTTGTTTATAGTGTCAAGTCTAGATTTCAACGGTTTATTGCCAAGGTAAATCCAACTCCTTGAAAACTCCAGCTACATGCTCATCTCCTCAAGCTACATAATCTTAAAAGATATTAACAGTAGTACCAGGCACACCAAGGACAGTCTCAACCAGGGCCCCTGGGGTCTCACTCCTGGTAAAGCTTACTACCTGATTCAGGGTCCGGCCCCAGGAAGCATGTCCCCCGTTTGCTTTGACAGTATACCACGTCACATTCCCTCCTGACTTTTCACCATTCGCTGTGATAGTGACGTAAATGTCGGTTGATGTGTTGTTAACTATTGTGATACTCATGATGGCTGTTCGAGGCATTAGCGTAGGTATCTTTAATCTATTGGAGTCGGCTTACTGGTTGTTGAGAACAGTTGGTTCGAGGTCTGCGAAGACGATGTGTTGAGAGACTTGATAAATGTGGTACCAGATATTCGATATGTATCTGTCTGAGGAGTAACGATTTGGGTCGACAATGAGGATCCGAAGAAGCTTGGAAATTAACTTGAGAGGGAATATTTGTTAGGTTTAAATAGCCAAGCCTGGGTAGAGGGTTGTTGGGCGAGAACCCCCGTATATCCGGTCTCAAGGTCCTTGCAACACGCTCTCTGATGATTCCGGCAACCCCAACAATACCTGTGACTACTCACATTCGCCCTTGACCACATCCGATATCCTTTCCTAGTAGCTCTCTCAACCCAATGGAACCCTAACCCTGATTGGCCTGTGCCTCCCAGTGCTTACGCCGATTATCCATACTATTTGAATCTCAGCTGATGCAAGACAGAGGCTCAATCGCGCCAAGCACCAATCATAAGGTAGATGAGATCCCAAGCGAGGCTTCAAGTGTCAAACCACCCCGTTCAGCTTCATGCTGCACAACCGTGCAGACAGCGGAGGAAATGATCCTCCTCTGATAGAGCACCTTTCAACGGATTCGATCACAACTGAATGCAGATCAAGACGAATCTGGTACTATTTTGCAAGGTGGCTTAAGCTGAAATTTGGAGGCCCCTCAAATAATCAAGGAATACTACGTCTCGGGACAAAATTAACCTGATATGTGATTTCAACTGAACTATCGGTTGGCCAGTACGTCGCCACGCTCATCTTGGCTCCAGTTTATTCCTCTCTTAAACATCACCACGCGGTTACCAAACAAGGAAGTAAGTTAACACTCAGCAGGTAGCACGCGCTCCGGGCTGGGGGAGATTGCCGACGGAAAGTACGATGCTCTCTTATCTTACGATTCCATGAGTGAGTCCTATGGAGGGAGGGAGGGGGGGATCAAATGTTACCAACAAAAGACCAAGTCCGCCGCCCTACAGGTAGGAAGCCTTATATAAACACATCACGACTGCCCAGTTCTGCTGAGCTATGTATCAAAAGGTCACATCACATACTACCATCACTTGTTTCTTTCTCCAAGCTTGAACACCGAACTCAGTTTTGCCGTCATCTTCATCTCTCTACATCCAGTAAGACATCCAAATCCCCAACTGTTGTAGACGTAAGCTGACTCTACCTCTACAAGCCTTGCCCAATATGGTCATACAAGCCGTGTCCCTCAAAAGTCCATGCGGAAAATACCTCTCTTGCAGGTCCAGCGATGACACACTGGAGTTCGACCAACCCGACCTAGACCCCTCCTGTAAGTTCTTCATGGTTCCTCTAGGTGCTGGAAGAACTTGTTTGAAGGGTCCCAATGGGAAATTTGTCGACCTCCACGGTGACAGGTTCCTTTGCGATGGCATCACAACCGGGGTGGGCTTCCTCTTCTCCGATATAACTCTCCAACTCAGCAGCGGCAAATACTTCAGCAATGTTGTTGACGGCAACACCATCACAGCCAGCGGCATCCCTACCAGTTTAATCATCAAGCCGACGTCATTTCAAAGTTTTGCCGTGAGCACACCCCTATGCGTCCCTACCATCACGTACGGCGACGGCGTGTTCGTCGAGGATCATTACCAACAGGGGCGAAACTACTTAGCTCTGAAGAAATCTGGAAGCACCATCGACATCGTCTTCTCCCTTCCTTATTCCGTGGATGAGGAGAGGGGTGGGACTGTGGAGGTGCTTTTGAATCACATGAGGGACAAAACCATCACTGGCGGTGTCATCAACATTCAACTAAACGGTGAACCCATCGCCATCAAATTCGTCCCTCCTACCAAGTTCTTTACAGAGAATGTGCTCTCCTTGCCGTTGTCTTCCTTGTCTGGAGAGAACAAGCTATCCATCGCCCTGTCTGATGGCTTCAAGGGAACCTACTGCCTCTCTGACTCAGCTCTGGTATTCAAAGATGAGGAAGGATACTTGAGACAAGAGAACTCCTTGGATGCCCTTGGATCATCTCCCGGGTCATCTTACAATAATGGTGAGCTCGAGGACGATCTCAGGACTGGTCACCCGTATCTTTCTCTCAAAGGAAGGTCTTCCTGGTCAAAGGTCACTTTCGCGATCAGGAAAGAGATGCTGGATGAAGGGAATTGCATCATCAAGATTCAGCACAGACGGGGATCGAGAACCTCCATCGACATTCATCTCAATGGAGAATTATTGGAGGATCATTACAAGGATATCCCGACTGATTCTTTTGGCACATCCACCTTGGCTCTGCACAGCAGTCGATTGCAGCGCCGCAACGAGCTTTTTATAAAGCCTAGGGGTGGAAAGTATTACATTTCCGATGTCAACATTGACATCGTTTCCTTGCTCCCTGATGTTACCGAAGAGAATTTCAAGACCTACGTCAAGGATTGGATTCTCCTCCAGCGAAGAAACATCGGGCAGTTGACCAAGATTCCTCAAGAGGATCCCGCAGCCTGGAAATTCGTCAGCGAGGCGCCATATTGGTTCTTCCTCCCATTCCTTCCAGTCTCGCCTCGGGAGGTTAGTGTTCTTTTCAACCATTACAACATGGAGTTCGTTTCTGTGGCCTTCGAGATCAGGGATCTCAACGACCACGCCAGAGACTTCCATCAGGAACTTGTTAGCACCGACCTACCCAGGAAAAATGCCCTCAGACATGCGTATTGGACAGCATTGCTGTCCAGGCGATTCGGTTTGCCTTTCGCGCTCGACCTCTCGGCGGCTCATGACGAAGCGCATGTTGACTTGGCCATTGAGGGCCCCTTTGACCATGTCACCGACAAGATCAACAACAGCTTGGGAGCTCTGTTAGGTTCGAGGACCCCCAGGGCCAAGGATCTTCAGGGTGTTGTAGATGCAGCTTGGGAGAATGGAGAGCTAGGGTTCGCAAAGGACTTCAGAGAGATGGATTCGGAACAGACAGCCTCGGTGTTCTGGCAGCAACCATTAGACATGATGGCTAAGAAATACCAAGTGAAGCCAAGGTTCAGTCAGTCGGAGAGCGATATGTTGAAGAGAATGGGGGTCAAAGAGCCAGATGTTGCAGTGATCCACTAGTTTTCAACGTTTAGGGGGGTTTTCCAGGCCATTTAGTGACGCAGAGGAATACGTGGAGGAAGACGGAAAGAACCCCTAGCGATATTGTATGATTAATGCTTAAACTTTGCGACTGCCTTTTCCACACATACCCTGACGCGTTTGCGGAACCAAGTGCCTACCTCAGCGCTCGCTTATCATGGGATGGGAACTTGAGGGCTTTTCAGAGATAGATGTCTCAGATGCTCATAATAATCACTTAAGAAAAATCTAAGTGATTATTCCTGTCGCTTCTTCCGAGGGTAACGCTGGAAGTATTAAAGTAGCTAATAAATATAACAATAGGGATGGAATAAAGACTGGTAACTTGACTTAATTATGCTTAGATTATCTTTTAATATTTAAAGTTTTTATCCTTTTACTAACAGCGAGCTGCATATGGCCGGAAGGCTGAGTAACTCAGTATTCATCTGACATACTTATCTGTATGCTCAGTAGAAGAGTATCACTTATCTGGCTTCGGTGATACATGGTGCTGTTGGAGTTTGTCATTTCTAGGCTCGAGTTATGATACCGCCGAGTGTGCAGAATGAGGCGGGACGAGCAATGCTTGGGGTTATTAATGCAGTCGCGTGGTAAAATCATGAATTTGTGAAACATTTCACAACTTGCGCCACGATGGTGTCGTCAACGGCCCGCAACAGGGCTTTCTTCAAGGCTGTTTTGACGGGATCCAATGAGATCAGCGTCTGGATATTGGATTTCTGGTTAAGTGCATATGACGGAAGAACTCAAAGCGACGACTAGGGGGTTCATGAACGTGTTACTCAGTGGGGGGCTATGCCTCTTATCTAGCGGTATATAGGCCCAAGTGGATTTGTGGAACTCGTTTGCTCGCAATGCTATTGACGTACCTGAAAGATTAAGTGGATAATGTTTTTCCTCCTGTCGTGCATCGAGGATTCGAGGGTATAATTGAGGCCTCCCGGTGAGGCTTCTCTTGGCCAATTGTGTTGTGAAACAACCAGCCTGATTGTGCCAACGCATTGGTTGTGGCAACTAACCATATGTCGTTTATTTTTATTTTTGACAGTCATGCATTCGGTACTTATCCTGACCCTGTCTGTCCCCTGTGTGGCGAAAAGATTGTCACGGGAACAGGGAATCGCCATCGACAGGGGGGAATGCTCTAGCCGAGGGATACAACTGGCATTTCAATTGGTCTCCCGGGATTTATTCGAGAGGCTGGTTTCATGCGTGGCAATGCTTCGCTGGCAGGCGAGACACTCACTCACTGTCAAAAAATACTAAAGCAGGCTGAGCATGAGGGGGCGGTCAGCCAATGCCTGGAAGTTCTGGCCCATGCGGGTTAATTCGCTGATAATCCTTGTTCCCTGGACGGATTTTGACCCCTCACTTTGGGCCCGGGGCGGGTTTTCCTTGTTTTTCATCCCAACCCCCAAAACTTCGACTTTCGCGACTCTCTCTCTCGCTCAACATGGAGGGAGTCGGCGCCGTCGCAAACGTCGTCGCCGTGGTAAACCTCTCTGTAAAAGTCGTCACACTCTGTTCTCAATACGCCGAAGATGTCAGAGGTGCCAGGGTCAGGGGAGAGATTGATGAGCTGCGCGACGAGGTTACGGCGCTAAGGAGAGCTGCCAAATCAGCGAGGAGGCTGATTAAGGATCAACATGGCGCCGCCAGCCTCGAGGCTGCGCGGGATATGGACGACGCCCTGAGGGAAAGCATCAATGTCCTTCGCAGGCTTGAGGGGGATCTTCAGTATGGTACCGGTCGAAGGTTTATGAGGTTGTTTCGCATCAGGGTGTTGAAGTGGCCTTTTAAGAGGAGGGATGTTAATCAGAGGATTAAACGGATTAGGAGATGCACAAAAACGCATCAGTTCGGCTTCGAAGGTTTATCAAACGTAAGTGGACTTTTAACTCGTATTGGCTCAGTTGAACTAACATGTCACCATCAAGTGCCATAATCGGCGTCGACGCCAAGATGGTTAGGGTTGATGAGACCATGGTCTCTATGGAGCAGCGCATGGCCATGCACATGTTGCCCACGGCACTAGGGGCATTGTACGACTCTCGCGAAGAAGAAGACGGCGCTACTTGTCTAACAGGTACCCGGGTTGAGTTACTTCGAGAGATAGATGATTGGATCAACAGTCGAAAAGCTCCCATTGTCTTCTGGCTCAACGGAATGGCCGGCACAGGAAAGTCGACAATATCTCGGACCGTCGCAACAACTACGGCTATGCATCGTCATCTCGGAGCCAGTTTCTTCTTCAAGAGAGGCGAGACCGACCGAGGGAACATGTCCAGGTTCTACACTACAATCGCCTATCAACTTGTTCGCTCCATGCCTGATCTTGTTCCTCACATCAGAGCAGCTTTTGACGGGAAAGACTCCGTCATAGAAATGTCGGCTGATAAGCAGTTTGAAAAACTCATCTTGCAGCCTTTGATGCGGATTCGACACAGGAATAGGACTATTCTTGCCATCGTTGTGGATGGATTAGATGAGTGTGATGGAGATGACGATATTCGACGCCTGATTACGCTCTTATCCGACTTCAAAGATGTCAAGAATTTCCGTATCAGAGTCCTCATTACGAGCCGACCAGAATTGCCGACTCGACTAGGTTTTCACGACAACCGGGACCATCACAGGAATTTCGTGCTTCACGAAATATCAGACACGAATATCGAGCACGACGTTGAGATTTTCCTAAGGTTCAGACTCGATCAGATCAGGAGGAACTACAACCGCGCAGTATTGAGAGACAGACATTTACCAAAAGACTGGCCTGGACAGAGAGACACGACAACGCTCATCCGAATGGCTGGCCCGCTCTTCATCTTTGCCAGCACAGTCTGTCGATTCCTCTCGGACAGGAGATGCGGCAATCCGAGAGAACAGTTACGAAAAGTGTTGAAGTATAGGACGAGGAGTCAAGAGGCCAGAATGGAGGCGACGTATCTCCCGCCGCTAGAGCAACAGTTGGCGGGACTCACCAATAGTGGGAAAGGACAAGTGTTGGACGACTTTCGAACCGTTGTTGGAACTATCGTGCTTCTCGAAACACCACTCCCAGCGTCAGCTTTGGCCAGTCTCCTTGATGTCCGAGAAGACACCGTTCATGCGAGATTAGACATTCTCCATTCTGTGTTGAACGTACCACAGTCACCAGACTCTCCCATCCGACTACTCCACCCATCCTTCCGAGATTTCCTAACCGACCCCGAAAGACGAGGAACGAATGAATTCTGGGTAGACGAAAAGTACTGGAACGGCCATATCACCGCATGCTGTCTTCGAATCATGAACGATGCCTTGGAAGAAGACATTTGCGGCCAAGTTCACCCAGGTGCTGATCGCGCAAGTTTACGGCGGGGACAAGTGGATTCTTCTATCCCGCCGGAATTGAAATATGCCTGTCGTTTTTGGGCTTTTCATATGCAGAATGCCGAGAGGAGCTTCTATCGCGACCAGGAGGTTTACACCTTTCTGTCAAGTCATCTTCTTCATTGGATAGAGGTCCTTAGCCTCATTGAAAGGCCTACCGAGAGTTATCAAATCTCAAAAAGCCTGCAGGTCTTTCTACATGTAAGAAATAACCCACTCTATTCTTTTTTCGGAATAGATGCTGACAATGGACAGAACACACCCTGTTCCGAGCTTGGCCTACTTTTGAAAGAAGCCCCCAGCTTCATCCAGAGGAACTTGGCCATCATCGACTCCCACCCCCTTCAACTATACTCCTCCCTTCTCAGCATCACACCAGAAAACAGCGAAATGCGGAAACTCTTCTGGGGCGAAGGTCCTTCATGGGTATCTCTCGTCCCAACCCCCGACTCTCACTGGAACCAAGTTCAATACACCTTGGAGGGTCACAAAGGAACAGTCAACGCCGTTGCCTTCTCCCCAGACTCTTCACTCCTGGCTTCAGCCTCTTCAGATGCCAATGTCAGAATCTGGCGCGTGGAAACAGGCGAATGCATCCGAGAATTCCAGAGGCATAAACGTC
Source organism: Fusarium oligoseptatum (assembly GCA_003946995.1). Classification (NCBI taxonomy): domain Eukaryota; kingdom Fungi; phylum Ascomycota; class Sordariomycetes; order Hypocreales; family Nectriaceae; genus Fusarium; species Fusarium oligoseptatum. The sequence goes on from NKCK01000348.1 coordinate 26,581, forward strand.
CTGTGAGGGACGTCAAATTTTCACCTGATTCAACACTCATAGCTTCAAAATGCGATGAGACTATCCGCATCTGGAAGAGCGATTCGGGTATTCAAATGGAGAATTTACCCATTCAGGGGAATCACAGGGAATGCCCCGTCGAGTTTTCTCCAGACTCTAAGCTTGTGGCGTGGATTGGTGAACGAGGTGACTTGCGGATCCTACAGCTGGATAACCGCCAGTGCATAAGGCATTTCAGACAAGGCGGTTTCACAGATCCCAGGAAACGACTACAAACAACCCCTTACTCGCTGCGTTTCTCATCAGACTCGAAAGTCATCGCGGTAGTGGTGGAGGAAACGGGTTTCTTCTCCCTGTGGAGTGTCGAGAATGGCTACCGCATCCGAAAACATGAACAAACAGGGAATCTCTCCCTTGAGGTCCCTCACAATAGTCCACGCAGGGACGTGTCGTATAGATTTGTCGAGGACTCGAGTCAGTCAACTGTCATGAATACAGAGTCGACATTCATGATGGCAGGCAACCAGACCCTCCATTCTGAATCCGATGACACCGTCCTTGTCCGCTGGGTCGAGACAGGGGAGGTTGTGCAGAGCATCACGACTCCTTACAGTGGCAGGAGCCGTGCTACTTTGACACAATTTTCTCCAGATGGCGCGATTCTGGGTTCGATACATGAAGACAAGACCGTCAAGATCTGGGAAATCTCGACGGGAAACTGTCTACATATTCTCAGTGGTTTCGCAAGCGAGGTGAAAGCCATGTCCTTCTCTCCAGACATGCGTCTAGTCGCTTCAGGATCCGCCGACAAGATGGTACACATCTGCTCTATCAGCTCCGGAAGCAACCTCCCTCTCTCAGAAGAGAGTCGACAACCCATTCAAGCCATGGTGGTATCTCCAGACGGTTCCGTCGTTGCATCCTTCTCCGCAAACAAAGAGCTGGCTCTGTGGATGATAGATACCGGCGCTTGCATGCATCGTCTCGAATGCCCCCACAGGTTGGAGCATTTAGAAGGACCTTCTTCAAAACCTCCCTTCGCCTTCTTGAGTCCTTTATTGTTTTGTGCTTGGTCGCGATCGACTCTTTACATTTATCGTGTAGACACTGGCCAGCATGTCTCCGAGATTGACAAACACCATGGATCTGAGGTTGCGTTTTCTCCTGACGGGAGACACATCGCCTTTAGACCCAGCGAAGACACCATTTACACCATGATGCCGGACTCGGGGGAGTACGGTCATCAACTCACGGGTGGAAGAAAGCTTTCGGATCCGAAATTCTCACCCGACTCTACACGTGTTGCTGCTATATCCTTCACCGCCAAGCATTCTCACGTGTATCTTTGGTCTGTCGAGAACGGCGATTGTCTTCATAGACTGCGTACTCGCCTTCCACACAACGCCATCAAGGCGCACATCAGCGGTATTTCTCCAGACGGGAGATGGGTCGCAGTACAGTGGGCGGTTGATGAAGAACGAGCTGCACGGGGTGTACGCGCGTACAAGCGAGTGTATTCCCTGGAAATCATATCTGTCGCCGCGGGTGATGCGGCCTTGAAATTCAACACGCCGTCATCAAGGCCTCCCGTAGAGTGCAGCTTTTCAAGTGGTTCTCAACATATTGCCTGGGTTTGCGGTTCCAGCATGAGAGTCTGGGATACTGTTACCGGAGCGCTTGTTAACCACGTCAACCTCGGCTTCTCTCCATCCCATATTAATTTTGACATTGGCAGAGATTACCCCTTCACCAACTTTGGCCGAATCTCCATCAACGGCCCACAAACAGAAAACATCAACAACACAGGGATCTCTCCCGGAAGGTTAGGATATGGAGTCAGTACAGACATGTCATGGCTAATGTGGAACGACATGGAATTCTTCTGGTTACCACCCCGGTTCCGACCTCACGAGGGGTGCGCCATCGAGATATCAGGCTCGACGATTATTATCGGTTCAGAAACAGGAGTGTTACTTTTTCTTTAGATTTACATTGGAGGAGACACTTTCCAGGCATCGCATTGTTACGATTGTGGAATAAGCTGGAGAATTTGCAAAAAGTTGGTCATATAGCGATGGGAGTTTCCTTTTTCTTTTTATATAGGCCAGATATACCCCAGTGTAGGGCGCAGGTAGGGTTATGATTAATGAGTAATGAAATATATCACGTCTAGAAATAGTATAATAACAGGATGTATCAAAGTCAAGGCGGTTCTCTATAAGCTCTATAAGGTAACCATACAGCCAGGTCTTAATTTCGTAAATCTATTACTAAGATAGACTTTACTCCTAATAAGAATCCTAATTACTTT
>NKCK01000349.1:0-28725 GCA_003946995.1 Fusarium oligoseptatum
AGATAGAAGCCATCACCAGGCGGATACGAGAGCGGCTCGATTGGCTTGCAGAAAAATAATATTTATTTAAATAGGTTTAATTATAATAGGCTTAAAGTTAATATACAGGTTATTAGATTTATTTTACTTAATAATAGGGATAAAAATATTAAAGGATTTTTTTATTTTTAAATAAAAAAATTAAGGCTTTTTTTTAATATTTTTATTTAATTTTTAGCTATAAGCTAATTAAATAAAGTATAAATTAAGTTAAAAAAAGTATTAATTACTATTAATTATTATAGCTCTCTAGGCTTTAACTAGAGGTCTAAGTATTATTAAAAGCGGAGGGTAAATAATTAACTCTAATAGCTATAAGGTTAAAAGAAATATAAGTTATAATATAAAAGAAGGTATAAAAAGTAATCTAATCTAAGTTAATTCTTTTTACTTATTAGCTGCTAGATTTGGCTATTATAGAGCTAGATCTATTACGTGGGGAACCTATTTGGTTAGGGCATATAACATATAGACTTCCAGCCGGCAGATAGGTATGAAATCATTAAAGATATCCTAATATGAACCAGCACTTTAGAAACCTTTTACTTATCCTTCTACTATTTCAATATTACCTGTGTGACCCACTTGAGGGGAGGATATGCTAAAAACATTGCGATGTCTTTTTAACCCGCGTAGTTCCTCCCACCATCGTTCCCTTATACCACAGCTAATAACTGAACCTTGACAACGGATCTCAAGATGCGAATACCTTGGGGCTTCAGGTTGCCGAGGCAACTGCCAGCCGAAAGCACAATATGACGGCGTCCACGTTCCAGTGGTAGTGATAAGATAATGGTTAAGTCACGTCTTTCAAAAGCTTCATTCAAAACTAGCTACTCTCTCTTGACCGGGTAACTTCAGTACCTGCAAGCACAAACCCTCCTAATATGCCGCATACACTGTGAAGCTTGAGCTTCAAGCCCTTCAAGCCTTCTCCTCCTTGCCCATGGCGTCTTCCAAATGGTCTCCCTCGGCGAATGTAGCCTGCTTGACATCGTAGGTACGAGCCAAAGCTTCCTTACCATCAAAGACTTGGCTGACCTCCTCCAAACTCATGCCACGGGTTTCGGGGAAAAGGAAGTAGATAATGATAAACCACAGAGCAAGAGCGCAAGCAAAAACAATATCAGACTTCCATCCCAAGGCCTTCATGCCGACAGGGTTGACAAATCCGTTGAATAGGGAGCTGGAGAACTGGGCCAAGTTGAAGATGATCAGACCCTTGGTTCGCAACGTGCAAGGGAGGACTTCGGAGAAACTCATTTGGGAGGGCATCACCAAAGTCTTTCAGACCTTTTCCAAGACCCTTCAGGCCAGTGGTACTTTATATGTTTAGGTTTCAGAAAGAGAAAGGAGGGCCGCTTCATTATGAGTCGCGAAACCGTCATCGCAACGGCTCAATGGCCTGAAGGAGAGTTTTCTACCATTGGCTTTGCCAAACTGGATGTGCCCATCAAGGGTGGTAAACAGCTTGCACCAGCCTGGCCTCTGAAGCTCAACGGCTCGTCTTTGACCCCTGATGTGGAACTCATGCACATCCTCAACCCCGTAAAGGAGAATTACAAATACGATAGCTCAAAGATTACGCTGATTGCCAGCAAAGCCCCATTGAGTCAGGCTGACGAGCCGGTATCCTTTGTTGGAAAACGTCAGAAGTTTTTGGATGGTACTGCCTCAGTGACCCTCAACGTCCCAGATACGTCAGCACTTGAGAATACCTTGGAAGCTGGTCTCTGTTATTATAAGGATGAGCTGCGCTTCTCCCGTATCTTCTTAGATGTCCACAATCGGGAGATTGTATGGGAGATCAAGAACAAGGCCAGGTCGATTGATCGCCACGCCACCAAGAGTGCAGAGGCATTGTTAGCCGCCGCTTCCGCCAAGGTGGTATTTGGGATATCTTACACTGAGAACCAACTGTCATTTTGGTACTCTGCTGATGGAGTCAAGGAGGAGTTGGGTCAGATAGACAGTCTGGACATGACTAGGCATGACTTTGTTGGGCCTGTGATCGGCATTTTCGGCATTGCCGCGAGGGAATCCAGAGTGGAATTTGTTGGCTTAGTCGTAGAATAGAATAGATGAAGAAAGATCGATTGGGTTTCTCGTAGAATCGAATAGTATAGAGTCATTCCTCGCATGAAGAACGCTACTCAATTTGATTGTAGATCATTATTAGTGCCAGTGAGGGTTACTCTCGCATTGTAGGGCTTAACAGAGGACCACTGAAATGTCTGAGCTTTCTGATAGTGCTCAATAGTGGAGAAAGTACAGAGCATTAGCCACTGCGCGGTTGATGAGGCGCTGTCAGCGTAGCACTGGTTGGCTCTATCGTAGTCTGGAAAAAGAGGACATCGATTGGTTGTATCGTAGATTAATCTAAATTATACAGCCAGTCTCATAGATGTGGCTATTGTCTTAGTTGATGATGCCTCCAGCTATTTAAATCCTCTTCTTGCCCTCTTCTTTGTCGTTCAATCACTTCATCTCTTCACAACCGATCTTCTTCTCTTGACATTCTCCTCATTAATCTGATCAATATGCGAACCACTACGATTGCTATGGCTTCAGCTGTTGCCGGAGCGACAGCCTGCACAACTCCCCCAAGAGCCCTGGTTTACCGTGGGCCAGCCTCTTGTGAAGGCTGCCCTGAGGCTGTTGCTGAACTACTTGAATCCTCTCCTTTGAAGTTTCAGGTCTCATTTGCTGGTCCGACCGAAGCCATTGACATCAATGAGCATAGCTTGAAAGGTGTCCAGGTTTATGCCCATCCTGGCGGGGGCGATGGTTGGTCTACTCTCAAATTGTTTGTTCTCGGCTAACCTGAGAATGTGCAGACCTTAACGAGTCATGGCCAGGCCTGAAAAAGTACAAGAAACCTCTCCGGGACTTTGTGTCATCTGGAGGATACTATCTCGGTTTCTGTTTCGGTGCTTATCTTGCTGGTGACTCGCCCGGTTTCGGTCTCTTGCCTCGAGGTTCTAATACCGATGCTGAGACCGCTCAGGATAATGCCCAAGTGACTTCAAGCAAGGACACAGTCATTGAAGTTGACTGGACTTTTTGTCTCTGGTAAAACGGAGAAGAAGAGATGGATGTATTTCCAGGAAGGTGCAGTCATTACTGGATTGGATGAGAACAAGTTGTGTGATGAGGGCTCTGGAAGAGTCTTGGCGAGATATTCGCAGAACGGAGATGTGGCCGCGTCTGTGACTCGCTATGGGAAGGGCTGGGTTGGTCTTGTAGGCCCTCATCCTGAAGCCAACGACGAGTGGTGTGAGTATTGCCCATTCTTGAGGTTCTCCAAAGTCTGGCACTTGTTCTGACCATATGATTAGACTCGGCGGAAAACTTTACGAACCCAGATGGGATCAACTTTGACATTGGCTATGACTTTGTTACTGCGGCTCTCAATGGAGGGAAGATTGAGCAGTCGTAAATACGGGATGGGCCCTGAGAAGGACGCATCTATTTTTCTGGAAGGGACTGGGTGTTGGATTAGAGATCGGGTCAAGAGAAGCCGTGTTGTGTTCATGCTAGGGCTACCTTGGCACTAACACTCAGCGTCGATTCCACCAACGTGAAGAGAAGTTTGGGTCTTAAATTCATAGTCATTCTTTCATATCGTAACTCTATCTACACAGGCCCAGCCTGTGAATCGTCTACCTCTAAGAAATTGAAATCACCAGATAAGGAATGTTGCTATCATCAAGGCACCCAGGACAAGACTACCCGTAGGCGCTTGCCGAAGGGCCCCCGACATGCCTTCTTCAAATCCTTTACTCTCTCCACCCAGATACTCTACACCCAGTTTCGTCAGACCTCCATCATCATCAAAGAGGGAAACACTATCGCCAGTCCACTCATTTGCTTCATCTGAACGGAATGCTCCGAACCAAGCATACGCTTGAACATAGTCAAGACTGTCAAGCTTCCGCAAGCTCTCATTCATCATGGATAAGGTCGTTTCCTCGTCTTCCTTTGGCAAAGCAAGTTCGGTGATCCAAAACTGGGCTTTCGGGGCAGTCTCGTTGTAGAACTCTCGTAAGGTCTGAAGCCAGTTTTCGAGCCCTGATGCATCGCCGTACCAATGTATTGCCACAAAATCTGTCGGGCAGCCATCGTCATCAATATCGTAGCAAGACTCGTTGAAGTCTCTGAGCCATTCAAGGCCTCGTGGAGAACCAGTAACACTCGGATGGCTAATATTCCATTGTCGAGAATTTGTCGAGTTTCTCAACGGAGCAATGTTGGACATGTAGGAACGAGCGGCATCCTTGGCTGATATTGAGCTGCCACCCGTGTCCGTCTCTCCATCAGGTTCATTAAAAGAGAGGAGATGTGTTGAAGAGTCTGGAAGTTTGTTGAGACGGGATTTGAGTTCGGAGTCTGATGCATCGTCGAGGCCGTGGATCAATGGCACAAAAGGAAGAGATTTGCCAATCTCATCCGAAGGCCAGAGGGACCATGTGTAGTACCATGCTATCTCTGAGTTGTTTGACAGCAGTAGCTCATTATCGGACTGATGTTTGTCGCCGTGAAAAGCCAATCCACGTTTAGAGGACAGGTCAATACAATTGGCGAGACCTAAGAAATGCAACAAATAAAAAGTAGAGAGTCGTCGCATCTTGGTAAAAGGTAATAATATCTGACGAACACAATTCAGTATCGCGATGCGGCAGCCGTATTTCAAGTATTGTCAATTCTGATCTCGGCCCAGAAAACAAGGTTGAAACATGTCATTCTGCCAACGTTCTGTTTCAAAATGCCAGGGGTTGCCTTGGTTAAAGCGAGCATGAACCCTTGCGAGGTGAAGTGGCGATATCTGATTTGCTTTGGTTGGGCTGTGACGTCATGCGCTTTCCTTGGTCATCGACTTTGCCGCAACAGCCAAACTTGACTGGGTTTACTGTATTTAATTAGTTAACGAAGGATCGGCATATCACGAGGCTACAGGGATGAAATTTGGCGGCGGAGAACACCGTCACCCTTTATCAGGGCATTGAACGTTAGCAGGGTAGTTGCAAGCCTTGCAAGTCTATCGCCCAGCCCCGATGAACCCTCGGCAAGAGCCCTGACACTGCCACAAAGTCCTAGGATTTGTTATTTGATGAGTCTCAAAGGGGCATAAAGAAACTTCTAGGCGAGAGTTAGAACTGCCCCACGGAGTGTGTAGCCGACCGAGACTGGGGAGCCGACTCACACAATTCTTCGCGCCAGCACCCAGCAATAGAGTCATATTGGGCTCCCATATACCAACAGTTCATGCAAATCCAGATAGTTTATATGCAGAAGACACTAATAAAAGGACATTGACTCTAGAGCCTGCCAATCGTTCCTGTGGGTAGCGTCCTACTTCCCACTGCCTTGTATATCTCAACCTAGGAAGCGCAATAAATAGCCGCGCTTCGATGAAATAATTTCAATCCCATCTGCTCATAGATTTCCACTCGTCATAGATGGTCGTCATAATAGAAACTTGCCGTTTTGGGGAACTTCCCATTGAAGCGGTGGCACGTGGCTCCTGCAGGCGTGCCTTCCTTCAGAGGAGGAGTACAAAAGCGAAGTCTATTTTCACCCCGCGGTACCAAGTTCATGATGGAGAGAATCTGGTCAAGTCTCAAGGACACTCTAATACAAATAAGACGCTCGGCTTAGTTGATCTAATTCAGAGAGATATTTTTCTACTCGTGAGATATTGAAGTTGTTTGAGAGTCAGGGCGATCAATGCACTCAATGCATGTCAAAGCGAGATCACAGAAACCAAATTAACAACCAAAGATAATGTATTAAGGATTATAGTCAAAAGAAAGTCCCTCGCCCCCACTTCTTTGTAACTATAAGCTATCGAAGTGAAGTCCAATGCAGCAGCTGCTATATACCACCCAGTCTATCGATATGAATCCTATGCAACAGCTACCACATATTCCCCCTTATCAGAGATGTATGGAATACTCGAGAGCCACTTAGAAGGCGGCAAGGGCACCCATGGCGAGCATGGCAGCAGCACCCATGGGGGCGAACTGCGCAGCGGCGCCAGTGGAGACGACCTCGACAGAAGAGGTGGTGGCGGCAGCAGTCTCGGCAGCGGTGGAAGCAGCAGTGGTCTCAGGGGCCTCAGACTCGGCAGCCTCCTTGGTGGTGGCAGCGGCGGCAGTAGACTCGGCGGCGGACTCAGCGGCGGTGGTATCGTGGGAGTGCTCGTGGGTGTGATCCTCTTCCTCCTCCTCTTCCTCCTCATCGTGAGAGTGGGTGTGGGAAGGAAGGGGAGAAGTAGCAGTGGCGGAGTACAGAGAGGTGGCGTCAGAGCAGTAGGGCTCAGCGGCGGGGAGGACCTCGTCTGGAGTTGGTTAGTATCAAGTAGTGATTGGTTGAAGTGAATACTTACCGATGGCGACGTCTTCGCCACAAGCGTCGATGACACAGTCCATGGTGTACTCGTAGATGGCCTCGTAGTTTTTCGTGGTCGCAGAGGCAGATGGAGTCGGTCTCCTTGCATTCAACACTCTTCTCAATAGCCTCAGTGAGACAGTCAAGAGAGCACTCGGGGAAGTAGTCGGCCTTGTCGAGAGACTCAGCGACAACCTGGAGGGCCAGGACAGCGACGGCGACGGCGACGGTCTTCATGTTGATGGTTGGTTGGGGTTGAAAGTGAGCTGAAAGCGGAAGCTGAAGCTGAGGCTGGAAGCTGAAAAGCTTTAAAGGCTGAAGAGGCTGAAGTGTGTGTTGATTGATGGACTCTGTGATCGAGGTGAAGAACAGAAATGGAGGTAATAGTCGAGTGGTTTATATAGATTTGAACTTTGCTACTTTGTCTACCCAACACCACACCTTTACAGCAACATCTTGCTGTCTCGACCATGTTGAAACGCCACAAGTTTGCGAATTGCCTTTTCGGGCCAAGAAACCAGGACCCAGTGTTCAAGCCACAGCAGTTCGTCTGACGATGTGACCAGTGCGCTGCCAGCGTTTGATCTAATGATCAGATAATTATGATCAGATAAGATCAGCTAACTAGCTCGTCCCACCCCAACCCTCACCAAGTTAGCACACACACACCCAACTCAATCATAGCCGATGCGAGCTTAAACCTTGTCCCATACAGATTCTGGAAAAAGGCTCTCAGTGGGATGATGCTAACGTGAACGTGCACCTTAAGGGTCCATCATCACCCCACGGATCAAGCAAGCTGAACGGGGTCTCCACTGGTGAATTTGCATTACCCCAACCTTTTTCTCAGCCGCACCTTGTCCTTATGGGAAGCTGTCATGCCATCGAATCCCACATACGAAAAATCATGGCGCGACGAGGACAGTTTGTTCACAGACGTGTCGAAGTTTTCCACAAAGAAGTTATCTTTGCCGGGTTAACCGCGCCAAGGATCGTTTTTATAAGCACCAGGTTCTATTCAAAAACTGGACCTTGAATCTGAGACTACAACCGAGACGTGATCGCCTTCTCTTTTAGTCGATCCGTATCCCTGGATTCATGATCGGTAGGTAAAACCCCCCACGTTTTTGGCCTCGAAGAATGCGGAAGTCTCTCGGAAAGTGACTTTTAAGATAATCAGCCTAGAGACGGGCCACCCCACGACCACGTCCGTACAGTATTGGCTGGCTCGGGTCAGGAATTTCCTCTTCTGTGATGGCCCGCATCTTTGTGCATTCCCATTGTTCCGGCCTGTATTTCTCGATAATCAGATCATCCGTTTTGGTGTAGACTGAGCTGCCTGAAGAAGAAAGTCATGATACTACTGTAGATACGGGATGGTGGTGCATGGCTGCCACATATGGAAAGACTTTTTGTAACTATTGTTTCAGTTTTTATTTAACATGAATGTATTCCAGTAAAAAGTTCTCGGAGTGCATTGCCTCACTTCATCAACAACTTTGATGCCGAGACTATGCGGGGAGTGGCTGATGTGAAGATGGTTGCATGCACCGGCTTGAAGGGAGGATATGCCGAAGTATCCTTGGCGAAACAGACCAAGGAGGGCTCATGTAAAGTGATCAATGTGTAAAAGTCAACAAGAGAACGATGTAGGCCAATTTTCTCGCTAACAGACCCTGGACGGGAATCCCCTTGTCGATGATTTTCGTGCAAGTTCAGGGTAAGTGACCGCACTTGCGGAGAGAGTGTGGAGAGAAGATGCCGAGGACAAAGCCCAGACTTTGCCGTGAAAGAATTCGAGTATTCTTGATGAATCTGATATATTTTTAGATAATCTACAATCATAGAAGCCCTCCAAATACCATAGCTTATCTACCGGCAGCTGGTTCTTACCAAAACTTCATGACTGCCAGACGTCCAGAAGAACAGTCGTGAGGGGCATTTTGACCTGTCCCAACCCTATGGATACCCATTCCAAATGCCCACCCAACATTGGTCAAGCATGCAGCAGGACCCCCATCTTTACAGGCAGTGTCGGATCATCGCAGGACAGCCCTGTTCCGTCCGATAGGCGCTTCGGTAAGGACTCCGGTGCACGGATGTTCCTCCAGCTCCAGTTGCAATCCCGGTCACTTCTGGAAAGTGACCATTCGTCTAGCGGGCATGGCCTGACCTGGCTTTTGGGGATTCTCGTAAAGCACGGTTACTTTAAGCTTGTTGGTAAAAGTCCGTGCATGTTTAAACGTCACGCTTATTCGATGGTCTGCGTTTGATGTGACAAACTTGACATCAGGTGATAAATGTTGCTTATTCCGCGAGGACGGACTTTTCGGGGAATCTTCATCTTGTTGCAGCATATGCGGATCACTTACGGACGGACTGTTGATCTCAAACCCGCAATTACGACGAGCCAAACTTGTAACGACGAAAGGCAAGGCGAACATCTTTGCGAAAACATCAACGTGGAGAAACTGTTGACTATTACGTCTGCTTTAGCATACCCATCCTCCGTCGGCATTATACACGGCCCCCGTGACGAAAGATGCCTCATCACTCAGCAAGAAAGCGATGACATGAGCAATCTCGATCGGTTCTGCTCTCCTTTTCTGGGCAGTGACTTGAAGTCCACGTTTCACATCCTCCGGATTCTCACCCCTGGACATGGGAGTGTTGACAGATCCTGACCACGTTGGTTAGCCATTCTGTAGTTGAAAGATCCTGCAGACTTACCTGGGGAAACGCAGTTGACTCTGATGTGCTGATTCTCTTTGGCTGCTGTTCTCGAGAGTCCAATTACGGCTGCTTTGCTAGCACAGTAAGCGGCGTTTCCAGGTGCACCAAACTGCCCAAAGACGCTCGCGGCTGTGACCTGAAAGAGATATCAGCTTGACTCAAAGTTGAATGTGTTGAGGCTCACAATGCTAGCACCGGAAGTCATGGCCTTGAGCTCAGCTCTGATGCAGTTGAAGGCGCCTCGCGTATTGACCGCAAAGGTTTGATCCCAGTCTTCATCACTATGTTCAGTAACGGGAGTTGCGTGGGCAATGATGCCAGCCATGTTAACAGCACCATCAAGCTTTCCGAACTTTGCGACCGTTTTCTCGATCCATGTGTTTACGGATGCACTTTTGCTCACGTCGACGACATGATAAGCATGCCGCTCACTGCTCTCCAATGAATCCTTGGCCGCTTTCACGGCATCTTCATTGATGTCAGCAAGTGAGATGATGGCACCCCGAGAGGCGAGAAGCTGGGCAGTGGCCAGGCCCATGCCAGAGGCTGCACCAGTGATGCCGATCTGGAGCAAGGTTAACACGGTACCAGATGAGTAATTGTCTCTGGCCCGGGGAACTTACAACTTTTCCCTGGAAAGAAGCCATTGTATGCTTGGGATTCGATCGAGCTTGCGAGAGGAGGAAACCAAGTTGAAAGAGAGCTTGAATACGGCAATCCGACAGGAAGTGTCGGGCCTCATTTCTACCCAGTCCACGTGAATGCATCACCAGAGACATGTCGTCAGCGAGCATACCACAGAAAGACTTCCCCGCATTCTCTTGAACATCCTATTCTGGAACAGGAAAGTATCTCCAACAGGAAATGAGGCGTTGCGGTTGTGTAACACGAGTTGAAAACTTGAAAGGTCACCTGAAAGGTAGAGCAATATGATTACATCACAAATAGGAAAGTAACTCATGGAAATACCTGATTCTGTGCTTGTGGTATCTACATATCTTACTAACCGAGTACAATGCCGCTATTTGCAAAACCTCTCTCCTCCCAAACTTTCTCGACACGTTCCTTGGTGTCTGTAAAGATGCGAAGACCACTTCGCCGTGCAGAATCCTCAAACCAGCGAGAAAACGAACTTCGAATTTCAGAGTCGTCTGCTTCACACACCGCAATAAAAGCAGGCCAAATCAATCTCAGAGAGCCGTATCCCATACCGGCGTCAGAAGCATCAAACCGCAGCAAGCAGTCGCGAACACCAACCACATGTTTTTGCAGCATGCTGGCGTCTAGGTCATAGACTGTGCGGTAGAAGTATACTGCGAGAGCATGCTGCATTGTGTCGGATAATGTGTTGAGGAGAGTGACGGATTGTTCATGCTCTGGGTCTGCTGGTGCCTCTACAATCCATATGGATCTTTGAAGCAAATGCAGTTGATTGACCCAACGCTCGACAGCTTTTGCACGACCGAGGAATTGCTTCAAGGCAACTCCGGGTGCCACCGTCTGCTCATCATCTCCGTTCTTCTCTCTTCCAAGACGAATGATGAGGGATAGCATGAATAGATGCAGTTCCGGTACACCAAAGATCTCGGGGTAGAGAGTGGCAGACCAGATTCCTGGGCACTCGAGATGCAAGTCATTTTCACCCTCCTCCTGCCCCTTGACCTTGAGCATCTCTGCATCAAGGTTACTCCACTCACTAAGACGGAAAGAGAGGCTATCCTGACTGTATGCAACCGCACCACTTGACTCGATAGTCTGACGAACACGGCTGCGATGAGCCAAGTGGGATCTACTCTCGGTAAACGTGCTTTCATGGGAAAGTCGTTCAAAGACGTAACAATGGTGAAGCAGCCGGACTTTTCTAGACTTTCGTCTGTTGAGACCCCTGACACGAATAAACTGCTCTGTTTCCAGAAAGTAGTATTCTGCTTCGTCTCGGTTCCCAGATAGGATAGAGATTTGAACCATGGTGAGGAGAGCCATTAGGATGGACTTGTACTTGGCTGTCTTGGGGATGTTGTATGCAGTTTCGAGCATCAAACGAACGTGTAGACGGGCACGTTGGTGATATGCCTTGCCTTGATCGAGCCATCTAGTTGAGTTATAGATACCGCCAAGACTGAAAGCACTGATGGCTAATGTCCCGAAGAATGCGCATAAACTGGCGTTGTCCATGTCTTCCCCGAGAGTTAAGGCTGCCAGGCAACTCTTCACATGAGGTAAGAATAGGACATGCCAAGGTGTCTTGCTGTGCCGATACGGTGTCAACCCTCGGAGAACAGTGGTAGCATAGTGTTTCAGTAAGAAGACGGCATCCTGAGGAACGTTGTTGTCAAGACTAAGGGAAATGGGTCCCGAACTTGGCGTCGAGGATGAACAGCTCGGAGAGTCATTAGGTGCGACACGGGCCATTTGAAGCCCGCTCGAAGAAGGGGCTTGTGTGGCTGGATGATGAGATGTTGAAGTAGGCCTTCTATCAGATGCAGTCGAGACACCGGCCCATGGATCCATTGTCTCAACCCCCATCGTGTCCCACCACTCGGGGATCTCGAGGTGTCCGGCCATATCCAGCAAGTCCATCATAGGAATTCCATCAAGTACTTTGAGCCAATCCCCTCTGGAACCAGGAGGGGTTTGATATCCGGATAGTCGACCTCTGCGCCCTGTAATTTTTGGCGATAACGTGGCGAGTTCTATCGATGGTGATACAAAGTCCACATGGCCATCATCCTGAGGGAGAGGCTCCTCTCCGCCGGGGAAAGGTCCTTCGCCTTGTTGTACTGATGAAACTTCCCCCTCTGGAAGAGTTGGCAAGTCTGATGAAGCAGGTGGTGTTGGATTGCCTGTGACTCTGAAAGCCCCAAACGGACCACGCGATATCTGAACATCTCGAGTAGGAGATGTCCCATCGCATTCATCATCAATCTGAGAAAGATGCCAAGTTGCCAAAGCTGGAGGAATGTCTGAAAGAATCTGCTGGCTCATGCATTCTCGCTCCCGTTCAGTAAGCAAAGGGCGACGAAATCGACCAACCCCAGTCATGGGATCATCTTCAAAGTCGAAAAAGATGTCTTTTGTGTAACCTCCACATGTAAGGCCAGAAACTTTACACATTGAACAAGTTGGACGTCCTTCATCACACTTCATGCGACGACTTCTACACTATGCGGATGAATTAGCTGAGGAAAGATAACGAGGGGCTGGGCCGACGAACCGTGACGCATCCACCAAACGATCGGCTTCTCCGAGTGCATACTCGTTTGGTGCTCTGTCCCATGGTCTTTCTTGTGCGATTTGCCATCTTTTCTTCGAAAGGGGATCTATTCCATGATAAAACTTGCTGTTGAAAATGATGAATATGCCGCAAGTCGGGTCGTGGGTTCATGTGGGAATTGTGTATCCATCAGGTGGGCTCTTCGTCAGAGCGCGCAGAGATAAGGAGCCATTCTTGGTTTAGACCCGGGGAAAACGGATCCACCCCCGCAAATTTGAGGAGGCTAAACAGCGATTGGGAAAACTTTCCTTTCTGAGATCCTTGCTTGCCCCTGGACGCGGCTCGTTGAGTTTATAGCGTGTTTGATGACGAGGTGAACGAGGATAACGTTATCGGGTAGAAGTGAGAGAAGATATGAGAGGAGCCTTTGGCAAGGGATCGATAAGGAGATTCTGTCTTGTCCAGCTGAGAGACATCGTGTCGACCGCATTCTTCTTCTCTTGCCTGAGACCCAACTGTTTAGGTTGGCACTAGTGGCAGCGCCCCCTACCGTACACCACCACAATAGGGCTGTAACTCCGTGCCGAGAGGTCCGGTGTATCGAGGTTGCCCATATGTTGTGCCGTCAAGTAAACTCTTGATCAAAATGATAACACTGATATCACAGTACCTTCATTGCCCTTTCTAATAGGAAGGTTAACCCAGTTGAGTGATAAGGAGGTCGGGTGATCATGACTCGACTTCCCTCCTTGGCGTTCCTTGTGGGTCTCGGCCAAAGAGGAAAGTTATATCTTGTGGCAAACACACCCCGCAGCTAGCAAGACACTGTCGTGATAGGAAAGCCGAGCTCGGAAAGGTTCATCAAATGGTCAAACGGCATGTTGATGGCAATAAATGAGGCAAAGGGCTATTGATGGCGTATTGTATTTATTATTCATGTCTTCCGTCCTTGTATCAACAAACCTTTACAAGTTCAATCAAAGTTTATCGTCCTCTTATCACTAAAGACATGGGTTCCCTGCCGCAAACCACACAGACCTTTGATGTTCTCATCATCGGTGCAGGCCTTTCTGGTCTCTGCTCCCTCTATCACATCCGGAAGCAGTTCCCCGACTGGAGGGTCAAGGTCATTGACGCAGCCCCTGATGTTGGAGGAACCTGGTACTGGAACTCTTACCCTGGATGTCGGTTCGATTCCGAGTCGCTCTCTTATTGTTATTCTTTCGACAAGGAGCTTCTCGACGAGTGGCACTGGAAGGAAGCTTTTTCTGCCCAGCCAGACACACACAAGTACATTGCGCACTTTGCTGAAAAACACCATTTGTACAAGGATATTCAATCCAACACTACCATCAAGGAGGCTTCTTGGAACGACCAAGACAAGACATGGACCTTTTCTGATGAAGCCGGCAACCGATATGTCACGACTTTCTTCATCAGCTGCATGGGCTTTCTCTCCGCCCCAACACTCCCCGCGATTGAAGGCATCGAGGACTTCCAAGGAAAGCTCTTCCATACTTCACGCTGGCCCAAAGATCTCGACATCAGCCGCGACTTTGCTGGCAAGCGCGTCGGCGTCATTGGCACGGGCGCAACTGGCATTCAGATCATTACAGAACTCTCCAAGCAGCCCAGCGTCGCGTCTGTCAATGTGTTTCAGCGCACGGCGAACTGGTCTGCTCCACTACGCAATTCACCAATCTCGCTTGAGCAGATGAACAAGCTGAAGAAAGAGTACGACTCAATCTTCAAGATTTGCGCCGAGAGTTCATCTGGCTTCATGCATCAGGCTGATCCTCGCAAGTCATCTGAGGTTACAGATGAGGAGCGTCTTGCTCACTGGGAGAAGCTCTACAATGCACCTGGCTTTGGAAAATGGCTGGGTGTATTTTCGGATACCTACACAGACCGTCACGCCAATGGCTTGTATTCCAAGTTCATGGCGGACAAGATCAGACAGCGAGTGAATGATCCCGTTGTGGCGGAGAGTCTCATTCCAAAGAACCATGGCTTTGGCACGCGACGTGTTCCCATGGAGAGTGGCTACTTTGAGGCCTTCAACCAGCCTAATGTTCACCTTGTCGATCTGCAAAAGACGCCCATTGATCGAGTCACACCAACTGGCATCTTGACAAATGATGGTCAAGAGCACAAGCTGGACATTTTGATCTGCGCAACCGGCTTCAATGCCATCACAGGCGCTTTCAGTGCTATTGA
Organism: Fusarium oligoseptatum; assembly: GCA_003946995.1. Lineage (NCBI taxonomy): Eukaryota > Fungi > Ascomycota > Sordariomycetes > Hypocreales > Nectriaceae > Fusarium > Fusarium oligoseptatum. The sequence goes on from NKCK01000349.1 coordinate 14,594, forward strand.
ATGGCATGGAAAGAACAACCGCCCCCTCATTGCTACCAGCGATAGCCCCAAGGGTGACCAGGCCATCTGGGTTGATCACAGACCAACCACATTCCTTGGAATGACAGTCCACAACATGCCCAACATGTTCATGGTTCTTGGTCCTCATCAACCATTTGGCAACGCCACGCGCAGCATCGAGTTTGCTGTGAAGGTCATCTCCAACTTGTTGCAATACTGCAAGGACAACAAGTACAACTACGTTGAGCCTACCCAAGAGTCTGTTGATCAGTGGACGGAGCACGTTGTCGAATGCAGCAAGAGTCAAACTCTCATGAATGAGATTGATAGCTGGATGACTGGTGTAAACAAGAATGTGAAGGGTAAGACGGTCAGAAACGTGGCTAGGTACAGTGGGAATGCAATCGAGTTTCGTCGTCGATGTGAGGAGGTTAGGAAGTTGGGATACAAGGGATTTGTGTTTGCCTAGATTCAAAACTGTAGTTGAAGACAAAATTTGCAGCGTTTATTCATACATTTTTTTTTCCACAATATTGTTGGTAGGAATTAATCGTCTTTGATGTGTGATCAGTACTCTGTTTCCTGGAGAAGAACAGCATCACCACCATCGTCGATGGCATCAAATCGATGGCAGCTACGAATGTCTACCCTGTGAATAGACCTATCAGGCATACCGTATCGGACTGCCGATTTAGTAACTGGGCTTCATCAAGTTGTGCCGTGATCGGCAACTGCGTAGAGGGACTGCCGTTGACTTGCGTATCACCACCCCGAGGAGACACGATAACCCCTCCTTCACCTCGAATCAGGACGACATCCCGCCATACCCACGGCCTTGCCGCTGTATCTCCGATCCTAAGCGTATCTCGTCAATCTACACAGAGTACGCCACATGTTGCCGCATGACCCCTCCTGACTGATGTGGAAAGTCTTTGCAGAGATCTGGTGTGTGGGGGCGATAGCACGCTAACGAAGTAGGCAAGCCTCGCCAGATCACCCGGATCTCGGCCACGATACCGACGTGGGGGATCAGGTTGACTACTAAAGGTAGAATCTGGGGTTAGTATATATTCCTATTACTAGGTTGCTTGTCAGACACAATCCAGTCACCTTATTCCGTCTCTACTTCAGTTACAACAATACTCTTTCATCCCTCATCGACAATTATTATTCTGCTTCTCCAACTCATCACTGTCGTCACAACTCAAAATGGATGTTCCTGGCTTTGCTTTGATCACTGGAGGCGCCTCTGGCATTGGAAGAGCATGTGCCAAGGCCTTCGCCAGGGAAGGTTCAGCAGGACTTTGCCTTATCGATCTCAACCAGGAAGCCTTGGAAGCTGTCAAGGCTGAGATTGAAGAAGAGCTCAAGTCAAAGGGCAAGACCTGTCCTGTTGAGATTTACCCTTCCGACGTCACAAATGAGGATCGGATCAATCAAGTTGTCGAGGATGTTGCAAAGAAGTTTGGCAGGATTGACTACGTTGTCAACGCTGCGGGCATCGCCATGAAGCATCAGGGTGGAGTTGCTTTTGCCCATACAGCCGACTGGAATCGGGTCGTCAGCATCAATCTTACTGGCACATTCTTTGTGCTAAGAGCTGCTGCGAAGATCATGTTGAAGCAAGAGCCCATCCGGTCATCAATCAATGGTCGGACCCTTCAACGTGGTTCCATCATCAACTTTTCATCGATTCAGGGTGTTGTTGGCATCCCTCTCTCAACATCTTACACAGCCGCCAAGCATGCTATTATTGGCCTCACTCGATCTGCCTCCGAGGATTACGCCAAGGAAGGATTGCGAATCAATGCCATCTGCCCAGGGTATACCGAGACACCAATGACGACCAAGAACCCAGAGGTGTTAAAGGCGATGGAAGAGCGGATATCGACTGCAGTTCCAATGCAACGCATGGGTGCTCCTGAGGAGATTGCCGATGGAGTTCTCTATTTGGCTGGAGGACGAAGCTCCTTTGTGACCGGGTCAGCATTGGTGGTTGATGGCGGTTATACCCAAAGGTAAAGGACTTTCTGGGTTGGTACTTGACTTGGTGGACATGAAATGGATTGTTAGCACACTGCGTTCCTCTCCATATTTGGCTCTAGATGTATCCATGACCAGGCTAATGGGCTGCCAGGTTGAGGTTCCAAACAAAGTATAAGCCTACTAGCTTTCGAGAGTTAGTAGGGAGTCAGTACAAGGCCTGCAAGAAGAGAAATGATATATTGATATGATGGTCCTTGTCTTTGTTTGTGACACGACATTGGGCGGAAGTGGAGGGGGTGTTTGCTGTTTTTGAGGTGGGCGAGGCGTGGAACTTTCACTTCATGAGAACTGCACTGTGGGTGTAATATCGAATTAATGAAACGTGGCTAGTGAGCAGCCGTATGAATGCATCTCGAAACGAGTTTATGTATAGCTGCTCCACGAGCCTCAAATGTGCAACGAGTTAAATATTACGTCTGAGAAGCGTTCTTGAGACCTAGACGGAGCATGCTAATACTTTCCACAACCTAGGCTAGCAATAATAACACGTGCGACTCTGGGACGGAGGGGGGACGCACTTACAAGCCATCGCTGCCGACGGAAACAAGCAGACAGACGACTTTCACAGCCTCGTCTGACCCTGAGCCACTTGCGGATGAGACGTCGAGGGCTCGGGATTTCGATGAGAAAAAGACCAATCACGAAATGACTAATAATCATTGTCAGAAATGGTCTTGTCAATAGGGCGCCCTAGACATGTCGACGTGTCAACATGGACAATAGGGCGCAACTGACCCACCCGCCCCTGAGCCAAGAGGCAAGAAACAAGCGGGTGAAAGAAAACAGGGCCAGCCCTCACGTAAACTCTGTGTGGGACAAAGAGCCTAGTAGTTTTTTCATCCACACCAGCAGTGAGAGTGATAGCGTTGGTTAAATAACAGGCGAATTATGACGCGGTGGCGGGATGGGAAGGTTCCCCTGAAGTGTGAACCCTATAAGCTTAAATATCAGAATATTTTATTGATCTTTCGCCTTATTTCTCCTTCAATATGCCTAGAATAAGCATAAATCTGTAGGTAGAATGCTACGCTTACGGAGAGTGCCTCAAACAACCCAACCGCATGCTAGATGTTCATCCAGGGCGCGTTGTTGGACCATAAGGCGCAGCATCCACGCTCACATGCCTTGTGCCCTCTTTGTATAAGAGTCTCCCAATGCAATGCTATTAGTACAATCTTCTCACAATATCTCCCCTTTGATTCAGGCAGGTCTAGCCCTGGGCAGGCGTGGCACCGGTTGCCCATCCACTTCAGCGAGTAGTCGGCCAAAGCCATCAATATGGAAAATCGTTCGCCTGCACGAAGTTTAGCGGTATGTATCTGAGCCCAATATTCTCTGTCGTGATACCGCATGGATAGTTTAATGTTATCCATGGCACTACTCCATTCGAATCATTCATATCCAAGTTTCCTAGTCATGCCACTGTTATTCAGTTGGCCCGCGCTGGCAGTGGGCTCACGACAGGGAACGAAATGATATCCAAACACCAGGATAGCCCCTCCAGGCCAAGAACCAGAAGCTGTCCGCACAATAGGCCTTGGGATTTAACGATTGAGTTACTGCGCTACGACGTTCTTAAAATCACCCTGTGACTCCAGGATCTAGGCTGTTGGTCAGGAGAGAACTCGTGCTCCTCTGGTGGATGAACAATTTAGAGTTGGCCGGTCCGGAATTTATCCCTGAATTACGTGAGATATTTCACTGTCAGCGACATGACTCAGTGGACTACCCACTCCTTAGCAACGTCAAAATCGAACAAACGCGACGTGCCGCCCCTACGACATCACCGTGAAAGCTATTCAGATGTCTGGAAACGCTAGGGCGGGCAAGCTCCAGGACAACGTTTTCATCCATCTGGAAATGTCCACTCAAGGCTCTTATCAGCAAGTTCTAGGATCCAACGCATTCGATATCGGCAGTGGCATGTCAGCTGATATCTCATCTCTGGGACCGTTTACAGACCAACTGGGCGATCTTGATGATATCGAGCTTTTGAGCCCTCTCATTGGTGCAAATAACTTATCAAGGTTTGTCAGATATACCCCGTGATACCTAGCGAAGCGCTCACACATATTTCTAGTGGAGAACTCGACGACAACAGCTTCTCCAGTAAAGGCACCCGGGATCGGCAGCCAATTGCCTCCCAAGTTCTTGATCTATCTGCAACCAGAAGAAAAAGATTCGCCGGTCAATGGATCCCAGCCTCCAGCGCCAGATGGCTTGGATTCGGCTACGAGGACTATCCCACCCCTAGGGCCAAAGGTTGGCACACGGTTCTCCCGTGAAGCACTCAAGATTCTAAAACAATGGTTTGACGCTCATAGCCATGATCCATATCCCGATGATCAAACAAAGGAGGCACTTCAACATTTGACTGGTCTGAATAAGACACAACTTACTAACTGGCTTGCCAACGCGCGCCGGCGGCACAAGGGGTCAGCCACAGCTCATTATACACCACCGACATTTGACCATGCTCAGAAACAACCTATGGACATTCCAAGAGCTGGAACTCCCATACCGCGATCAGACTCCCAGGGCGGATTGAATCCCATGCAGAGATGGGTAGACTCGCCTCCTGAGGAAGAGCCGGCTCCTATCTCGGCCATCGTGCGCGCACTATCAACGAGCCCTTCAGGTACGTTTCTTGGAAGAGATTCCTTCAGCCGCCTAACAGACGGCAGGCACTTTCGACGACAAGCGATCCAAGCCAAGTAACAATGCATACATCCCAGTGCTCTATCCATCTTCTATGAGTAGTGCAGGAACATCCAGTGGCGGCTCAAGCTCATCTGCCTACTCTGCAAACTCCGATACACACGAGAGACTGAGCAGAAGCCGCCTACGACGGAGGAAAAAGAGTCCCAAGGAAAAAGGGACCGCCTAAGCCAACGCCATTTGAGTGCACTTTTTGCACTGAGAGATTCCATAAGAAACACGACTGGCAACGCCATGAAAATTCTATCCACCTGGGGCTTGAGAGATGGATATGCTCTCTAGGAGAATCGAAGGCAATCCATCCTGAAAGTGGCAAGCTCTGCTGTGCCTTTTGCGGTCAAGATGATCCAGACGACGACCATATCAAGGGTCATAACCCCTCGGCTTGTCAAGAGCGTGCTTTTTAATCGAAAGGACCATCTCAAACAGCATCTCAGGTTAGTTCATAACGCTGGGTTTGTGGGGTGGTCTATGAATCCTTGGAAAGTCTCGATATCTCAAATACGATCTCGGTGTGGACTATGTGACAGGTCAATCGATACTTGGCAAGAGCGAGTAAATCATCTAGCAGATCACTTTAAGATGGGGCATACTATGGCAAGTTGGAAAGGGGATTGGGGCTTTGAGGCATCGATTCTCGAGATGGTCGAAAATGCGATCCCGCCTTGTGAGTGACTTGGAATGTTAAGACGCGTGATATTAACCCATCGGTAGATCTTATTAGCACAGAGAGGGGCTCCCCTTTTCCTTTTCGGGGTACCGGCACGGCAGCGAACTCGCCACGGACCGCATTTGAACTATTGAGCCTAGAGTTGTTGCACTTCTTGGAGAACCATTACGAAGAGGCTGGAGTGCTCCCTGGCAATGATGACATACAGCTCGAAGCTTGCCGCATCATTTTTGCATCCGAGGTCTTGTCGTCTATGGAAGAGCCCGAGGTGAATCCAGCCTCATCTTGGCTACGAGACCTCATTACTTCAAATTCTAGTCTGTCTCAGCAAGCGTTGTTCGGACCTATCCGATCACGACGAGAGAACAGACTTTCGTCTCTAGAAATCAAGGGGAAGAAAAATCTTTTCGAGGGATGTCCCCTTGAAACGGAACTACGCAAGTTTGTTGAAGCCAAACAAATGTTGGGCCAACCCATCATTAGGGACGATGAGCTGCAGCATGAAGCTTGTCGATTGATCAAGATGATTGAGACCATCGCCTCGAAGCAGTCGTATGATCTAGTGACAAATTGGTTGGTCAAGATGATACTCCAATCCAGCGAGTGGTTGAATGGCTTCAGGAAGCGTATGCATCTTCCACCTGCGGAATCGCCAGATTCGTCGAGCCAACCACTAATACTTCCTAACGATGACCTCCTCCACCAGTCAAGCCAAAATATTCTTGCGATTGGCAACAACGAAGGCGATGCTGGTCAACCATTCTGGGCTCAAACAAGTCCTTACATGCTCAACGACTCCAATTTTCATGAACGTTTGGGGAGAGAATTGCGCCGTTGGGTATCTTCTACCATGTCTGCCCGAAATCCTCAGTGCCATATTCCAACAGATGAAGAGCTAAGGCACCAAGCTCGGTGGATAGCATATGGCGAGTAAGTTTTCGCGGTGTCATATGTTTAACTGTGCTAAACGAATACAGTGACGACCCATGGAACCAAACTCATGCAGATAACCCTGAATGGTTAGAACGATTTAAGAAGGGCGTTGGGATTCCCTAGAGCGAAGCTGTGACCAGGTAGACAAGTGTCACCAAACTGAAAGGCGATGAGAACTACACGCGGAAGACATCTTGTTTGGTGGCATCCTGACAAAGTAGTGAGGGGAAAGATCAAGAAAGACAACATCACCCTAAGGCACCATGTATCCAATACCTATGTTTTTATGACATGGGCGGGGGCTTAATGTGTTCAGACCACAGCTAAACCGCTTCCCGTCTGCACCAAGTGTCAGTTCCGTAATCTGTGATTCACAGCTCCGATGGATATCTCAATTCTAGCGCAGTTTGCAACCTGTGGGCCATCGTCTCTTCATCCATGCATATGAATTTCATCTGCTCTTACGGCGTGCGCCCCTTCGCCTCTTTTGAATCCTTACAAGTTACATCTCCTCTTCTTGCAGCCTCAAACACACACACGCACGCACGCACACACAACAGCCATATCAACCACACCCCCCATTCTCTCGCTCAAGGAAACGCAAGAGTCATTTCCGCAAATTCTTCCTTCCAACTGTCTTTCATCACAGGTTCATCATGCCACCCAAGAGAGCCTCAACAGAGAGCTCAGAGGGCTCGCGCAAGGCCACCAAGACTACCAACAGCGACACCCCCAACCACACCAGCCGCCAAGAACTCGCCGGAAGTCTCGCAGCAAAAGGAATCGGCATCACAATCGACGACGCGATCATAAGACGTGAAGATGAGGTTGACACTGCCAGCGTTGCGCAGCAGGTGTCGAGTGTTATGAAGACCAAGACAGAGTTTCCCAACAAGACGTGCAAGGAACTCATAAGAATCGCTTTTCAACTCATTGGAAGAGATCCCGCGGATCATAGAGACCTTGTCAACAAGATAATGGAGCGGATGCAGGTCACCCACTTTCTCGATTCGAGTTTTGCGCGCTGGTCTGGGCAGCGGAAGACACTTGAGCTTCTCAGGACGGCGAGTACCATGTGCAAGACTTGGAGAAACTACATATTTGTGCCAGCTGCCCAGTTCACCATTCCTCCCTTCATCGCGCTCTACATCTTGAAGAGCTATTCCGAGACGAGAGGAGACAATGCCAAACTGCTTGTACGCAACAACACGTTTCGTTACCTCGGTCGCGCTATCGACAAGTGGGAGTCGATGAAAGAATACCATGTCATGCTCATCGGAAGAAGACCTGATGATCAACCTTTCAGCTCTGCCGATGTTGCCGTACCCGCGTCGATTGTCCCGGGGCCAGGCCTGGTCCACACACCTAACCTCGTCGCGTTGGCCCCGTATCCATCCTCTGTGAGCTTTGTCACGACACACAAGGAGATCACGAGTGAAGATTGGGTTTCCATCAATCGGGACTGGCTTGAGAAGTTGGGTGACCGTCGTGTCGACGGTGCCAGCTTCAAAGAAAAGGTGGAACAGCATGTCACGGAGCAAACAGCTCCTGTGATTCCAGAGGTGTACCGGGACAAACTGTGGGCTTGGTTTGGAGAGTTCAACAAGGAAGGTCGAAAGTTGATTGAGGTGGATTTCCAGCCATCGGTTCAGATCAAGACTGAGGCTGAAAGTCTGGTCCGGTCAGATGACCCGACGGTGACGGCTCTCCGTCGGATTGAGCAGCTCTTGAAGGAACTTCCGGATACCTGTGTTCATGATGCCATTGCGATCAAAGAACAGGTCAATCGACTTTTTCGCCTACCGAGAGGCTGAGAATTCTGACAGCCAGCGATGGAAGAATGAAGTTCAGCAGGCGTCACGATCCATGATCGAAGCGGCTAGCAAGCTCCCCGTTTTGGAAGCGTCTGTCATGAATTCGATGGTTCAGCGGGTTGAAAAACGCCGGCAAGAAGCACTCAAGAATCTGGAGAAGGAGGTTAATGACAAATTGGATACCGCCGATGTCTTGGAAGTCGCCTCCCCAGAAAATGCGGCTGAGCTTATGACTGAGCTGAAGGAGGATTACAGCATGACTGATGACGACATCAGAGATTGGGTCCAGCTAGGTGAAGGCATCCGTGGGATGGAGAGCTGCCTCGGCGAGTCTTTGACTTTTGTCCGCTTCAAGAAGATTGCGTTGACGGTTGGGGGTAACGCCTTGTTGGCTCTTGTCGGCTTTGATCCGAACTCGGCATCCGAGGACTTGGAGGATTTTGATTAGGTCAATGAGAGGAAGGGAGTAGCTGAGGGTCGTATCAGTGGAAACAACAGCCAGAAGTTGGGAGAGGGGAGTTGATACCATGGAACTATGAAACGACAGAGGATATATCCCGAGGCGTGGAGTCCATTGATTAGCATAACCAGAGTTCTTCACATTGATTTCAAGTGCGAAACTATCTGCGTACCTTGACACCAGCGCAGCTGAGAAGGCATTCGCCTCTTGCTCTCCTGAAGTGCTATAGATATCCCAGGGCACGTTCCGTCAGGTCATGTGCACAAAATTAGTCCGTGTCAGCTGAAGACAATCATGCTTAATAATGTCAACAACGTAGCTCGTACGATTAAACTCACGATCCATGTGAGATACCCGAGCTCCCGGACTCTTTTACAACCCCGACGAACCGTCCAAACCACTACCGGCACTCTACCGCACCCGTCGCCAAGATTGCATCGAACTATTCGGCATCTTCAACGTCAGTGCACTGTCCCTATGGGAGATTGGGGAATACGTGGGCATTGGGGAACCGAAAAGGCGGAGAGATGCAGAACCCGAGACGCATGTTTCGCGAGGTTTCTCCCCTGGTTTATCAAACGATGGGCCTCGGGCAGGTCTTGCAATGAGTTCATTGTTGCCCAAAGAGACCCTCTTCAGGTCTTGAGGTCGTCAGCTCTCTCTTGGATATCGAGCAGCCGAACTCTGGGCATTTGGGCTGTGTTATGTGTTGTTACCGTCATACGCGTTTTGCTTTGCCGCAGTTGAATCATGTCAACATATTGTCGCCAGTGGGTTGCTAACTTCCATAGGCAGATCCTGGGTCCTCTTCAGCTCCTGAAAAGTGAGTAAATATGGCAGTTTAACAAGCTCTGGAGCTCAGTCGAAATAACGGGAAAGGAGTGTTGCATAGAAGATAATATGCGAGATATAACCAGAACCTTTAATTCTACTGATACACTCCGACCATATTCTTCGATTAATATTGACTCGCATGCTCCCGCATGATTTTTCTCCATCTATTTTTATATGCTTAATTCTACCCGGTGCAGGGATCCAAGCGAAGGTCGCCAAAATACGACATGCGAATCCGACATGCGAGGTGGCAACCCCCTTGCTCTGGTGGCCTCATTGTTGGGCTAACACACCTCGCCTACTGACCGCGGAATCGGGTTCGCTGTCATAATCCCAGTTCAGTCTCGGGCGACTGCCAAAAAGACCGTTAAGGGGGGAACATTTGGGGGGGGTTTAAATGGTACTCTTAATGGGATGTGGCTGCTGTCTCCTGACTTGGGACTTCAGGCACTCTTTGACAATCATTTTTTAGTGTTTCCAAAATGGCATCTTCAAGTTCCTCTAACAAGGTTAATGGTAACCTATCACGCCACTGTAAGTTTTGTCTCTTAACTCTTGTTGCTTTGAGTTTTATGCATTGTGACAATGCAGTGGATGCACCATAAGGCTACGGAGAGATCTTCGGTCGATCTTTACAGGGGCATGGCTAACTAGATCTTAGCTTCACCAAGCTCTGACGATGAAGCAACTCTAAACCTAGAAACAAAAAGCCTCGCGAACTTCAATCGACTCGAAGCAACGTAATGTACGAGAAGAAGATTTGGAGATGGGCGGGGCTGCCTGTCAGTCAGATTCTCCCTCAAACGACAACCAAGAGAAGGACACCAGACAGTCCAGCGAAGACGACTCATCACCGAATGATCCCGATATCGTGTGGTGGGATAGCGATACAGACCCCGAGAACCCATACCACTGGCCAAAATGGAGAAAGTTGTCCAACTGCGGTCTCATCAGTTTACTCACCCTCATCGAACCGCTTGCGTCATCCATCTTCGCACCCGGTATTCCAGACCTGATGAGAGACTTTGAAAGCACCAATACAGAGTTGGGCGCCTTTGTCATGTCGGTATACGTTCTAGGATTCGCTTTTTGGTCCTATGATTCTGGCTCCATTGTCTGAGATGTGGGGACGTGTTCCCGTTTACCACGTCTGCAACGTCTTCTTCCTGGCCTTTACCATTGCCTGCGCCGTGGCACCTTCTCTCGATACCCTCATCGTCTTCCGCTTTCTCGCTGGAACTTTTGGAGCTGCGCCCATGACCAACGGAGGTGGCAGTATCGCCGACATGTTCCCAGCTGAAGAACGAGCAGGAGTCATGGCAGTCTTCAGTGTTGGCCCCCTAATCGGTCCCATTATCGGTCCCGTCATTGGCGGCTTCTTGACAGATGCGAAAGGTTGGCGATGGGACTTTTGGGTCATCGCTATGGTTAGCGGTGCTATCATGCTTGGCATGTTTGTCACGATGAAGGAGAGTTACGCCCCCGTTATCCTGGAACGAAAGACGATTCGACTTCGCAAGGAAACCGGCAACGACCGTCTACGATCAAAGCTGGACACTGGACTCACCAAGAACGAACTTCTCAAGCGATGTATCGTGAGACCCGCCAAGCTACTGATCTTTTCCCCCATCTGCACCATCTTTGCCGTGTACCTGGCAATCATCTACGGTTACCTCTATCTCCTCTTTACCTCGGTACCATATGTGTTTGAAGACGCGTATGAGTTCTCTACAAAGACGGTTGGTCTGGTTTATCTCGGTCTTGGTATTGGTAGCTTCGTGGGTATGGGTTGGTTTGCGTTTGATAGCAACAAGGAGGTCAAGAAGCAATTGGCTGTCGACAATTTCAAGCCTGAGGCTCGACTGAAGCTACTTCCTGCCGCTGCTATCATCTTCCCTATTGGCTTTTTCATCTACGGCTGGACGGCGGATTTCAAGACTCACTGGATGGCTCCTATCATTGGACTGGCCATTATCGGTATTGGTAAGTTCCCTCTTCCTCATCTTATAGCCACAGCTAACCAATTAGGCAACCTCGTCTGCTTCATGGCCATCTGCGTTTATCTCGTCGACGCATACGAAATGTACGCCGCCTCGGCACTCGCAGCCAACACCATCATGAGATCAGTCGCAGGAGCCACCCTTCCCCTGTGCGGAATGAAAAATGTACAACGCTCTTGGACTTGGCTGGGGAAACAGCATGCTTGGATTTATTGCCGTCGCACTTATCCCTATTCCATTCCTTATCTTGAAGTACGGCGAGATGCTGAGGAAGAAGTACGAGATCAAGAACCTCTAGACATCTCTGCATTTTTATAGAATTACTCCCCTCCCGGAAAAAAAAAAGAATTTGGGCTTTTAGAAGGCGTTAGATATATTTCTTTGGTAAATAATTAATAAGTATATAGATTGTTTCTATTCATTTCATTTATGGGTCCATCTCATCCACGTCAATCCCTTCCATCAAAGCCTTTTTAGGCCAAGCAATCCATTCATGCCATCTTTCATCCAACGCACATTCGACTGAAGCCATGACATTAGCACTCCATTCTCGATTCATCCAATGAGGATGTTCGAATGGCCTCGTCAGTGCCGCATAATGAGCCAGGATGATGAGTGCAACGTGGTGGTTGGTACTAATAAGCTCGAGGAACACCTGGGTCAAGGACATGGGCCACAGCCAGATGCGACGAGCTCGAGCTGACATGGTATCGGTAGTGCAAGCCGTGTGAGTGGTCCTTAATGACTCAATAGCTAGCAGACAGGAAGTCTGGACATTGATAACGCTGAATGTCGGGCTCAGGTCCCGGGCAAGACCATATAGCTTCTCCATCCGGTTCTGAAAGGCGCCAGTACGATTGACTGACAATGGCTCGTTTTGTTCAAGAAGCGGCGCCAATGGCCCATCGCGGCTCCATGTCTCTATTGGCTTAATCTCGCAAATGCTCTTGATTCCTTGGAGCAGGATGAATGACTGCGCAATGTCTTTTGGAGCTGGGAGTCCAGTATCCTGGCGGTCGGCGATAGAGCACATGCTGAGAATAAAGACGAATGTAGCGAGGAAGAAGTAGGGCTCAAAATTATCCTCGCTAATGTCTTGAAGCTTGGTCGCAAAAGTTTGCACTGCAAGACTCTGGTAATGTGATGAGATGACACTGTACTCTCTGCGTTGGTCTGGGTGGGATTGAGCATAGTGCATAGCCGACAGTCCAAGAAGACCGTTCATGAGAAATTCCTAAGCGGCATTCATTAGTTCATGGTTGATAACCAATGCCGATAAAGAGCATACATGTGAGAAGGCTATATCTGGAACGACCTTCCTCCAGACATCTTGAGTAGCTGGCTCTTGTGTGAGGATACCACAAACGACAGTGTCGTAATGATGAAGTAATCGCAAGCTTTGCATCCATGTCGGGGAAGGGTGGCATGATTCAGTTTCGGACGAGGTCCCGGGGGAAGCAGTCGACAAGCCCTGCTGGGTCGAAAGCACAGGAGAGTCAAGCGACGTAGGCGAAGACTTGTTCGCCTGGTCTCTTGGAGACGTTGCAGTCGTAGAATTCTGCTGTGGACCTTGGGTTAAGCTGCAAACAACGTCGAACCGGACGCAGTTGCGACATGGGCGTTGCTCATCACACTAACCCACTCTCAGTGAGATTCAGCGACCAGCGGCGGCGGTGGGGGAGAGATTCACCTTGACATGGCGTGCCTTGCATCGGAGGCAACCCGTCCGGGATTTTTTGTGGCCGAGCCGCTTAGATGGTGGTCGCATTATCCAAGCGAATGTGAAAAGACGACGCGACGACGTCTCTCCCTTGAACGGTGAAGGGCAAGAATGGCGCAAGATCCTCCCGAGTTCGTACGTATGGTGGGCTGGCTGGCTGTCAGTTAGGCTCGGAAATCGCTTTCGCATTCCGTAGGTTAAATACGACCGGGTTCGGGGGGGAACGAAATCTTAAGTAGGCACTCTTTTTACCCTGACCGGGGTCCTTGACGCGAGGTCCACACCCGTCGCTCGTCGTATGAGTCCACGTCTTGTTACCGAGATTCCTGAAGATGGTTTTTTGAGATCAGATCCTGTTGAGTGAGTAGATGTTTTGGAGTTGGCTATAATTTTTCACTGATAACTCTGAATGAGGGAGAATCGGAACGAGGGTTATGGGCGAATGTCCCGGTACTTCCGGTGGTCAGATCAAGGCCAGTGACCTGGTAGTGCCATGTACTACTGATTAGGCACTAACAGTGACCTACCCCAGTAGACTCAAATTTTCATGCATCTGTTAGTGTATGTCCTTAATTACGCGACTGTACTAAGACGCCGTGCCGTGGTGGGAACACCATCGCCAAGGATCGCCGGGTTGCTGCATTGCCCCGAAACCCCGAAACCGAATCCGGGTGCGAGGAGTTGGTCTATTCCACGTCAGCTTCAGGACGGGCTGAGTAAAGCAGATGACAGTTCCAACAAATGACTTTAAGAGAGTCAGAGAGTCACGTCGCAGGTCTATATCACCTAACTTCAACTATTTTTGCCTTGCTCTAACACCATTGTTAAACGCATTAAACCGCCATGCCAACAGCAAAAATGAAAGATACCATGCAGTACCCACCTGCCGGTAATACCCACCTACCGGTAAGCAAAAAAAATATTTCCCCATACAAAA